>CM036905.1:1883866-2123795 GCA_020800305.1 Porphyrio hochstetteri
GGCCCTTCTAAACCAAATCTACTACCAGGGAAGTGGGTATCAACACAAACAAGTTGGGGGGCACCTCCCTTTGCCAAACACCAGGAGCTTCCTACTGGAATCTCTTGTCCCTGCAGCCTGAGGGGATAAATATTGTGTAGTGCCAGTCTTGCTTGAGGCTGGTGAACTGGAAGACTTGGTCTGGCTCCAGTCAAGGTTTGGTTACTCTGGTCTCAGCTGACTCTCAGCTTGCACAGGAACCCTGTTGGGGAGTGGTTTTAGGGACAGCACCCTTCTAGGGCTGTGACAGCGGGTGGGGATGGGTGAGTTGGCATTAGCTGCTCATGAGTTATGGTAAGTTAGCTGGAGAACTGATGTGCAGGCTGTGCTAGGTGTGAGTAGTGAGGATGAGGAGCTGCTGTGGTTGAAACATGGCCTTGTTGGTCATGTTGAGGGTAAATGTACTCCAAGGAGCAAAAAGCTGCAGCATTCCACAGTGGATCAACATGCTTTTACTCAGAGGCCTGATGGAAGCTGGAGCAGTGACAAGGAAGCTGTTAATTGCCACTAAGAAAGCCTTAAAAGCTTCCTAATAATTGCATTAGTGAGTACCTGCCACACCCTGTCTGCTACACAGAGGTGTAAGAGCTGTGTGGGTTGAAGGTGGTGCTGCAGTTGAAGCCTTTGCTGTGTTGGGAGAACCATCTGCCTCCTGAGGAGCACTGTCCTCCCCTTGGGCTTCCAGCTACACACCAGCTGCTTGACTTGTGCCAAACCTCCTTTCCAGGTCAGTTGGTAAAGATGCTGCTCTACACAGAAGTCACTCGCTACTTAGACTTCAAGGTGATCGAGGGGAGCTTCGTCTACAAGGGAGGAAAGATCTACAAAGTTCCTTCCACTGAGGCAGAAGCCTTGGCATCCAGTGAGTAGCTGCACCTTGCTTTGTTTCCTCCTCAGGCTACTGTTGAAAACAAAGGTGAGACAAATCTCTGCCACCCACAGCTCAGGATGCTCTGTGCTCGTGTAGGAAGGGAGATCTTCCCCTTCCTCACGTGTGCTGGCTCCATCTCAGTAACAAGCTGTGCTCAGTGTGGGATTTTTCTGCATCTCCTTTGACTTCAAATACCACTTGCAGTGGGAGTCTTGAGCTTCCTGAGCCTTGAGTGACTCTTTTCATGGAGCTTTCACATGGAGCAGGTCAAACTCCTTGTCCTGTGGCTCATCTGGTGAGAGTTGGGTGGTATATTACTTCCTCAAGAGGTTCCACCTGGGGCTTGAGCTCCCATCTCTCCCATAAATATTCAGTGTTGGATGGAATTGTGTGTGTGTGAGAGAGAAAAATGCTGTCACATTCTTCAGCAGGCAAACTGGAATGCCTAATTCTGCCAGGTGGTGCTTAGACCACAACTAAGACTTGAGCTACTTAACTTTTGCTCTTCAGAGAAAGCTGCAGGTCATTCATAGTTGGGTAGTGAAGAACTTGGGGTGCTGGCAGAGGGAAGTCCCTTAGCTTCAGGTGCAGGGTGTGAGTGGCAGCATCTCTGAAAAGCCTCATGATCAAGTGTCTCCTGCAGATAAAGCCCCAGGAGTGCAGCCTGCTGGGGTTTGAGCCCTCCTGACAGCAGATATTCCCCTTTGCTGTGAAGGAACTGGTTGTGCCTTCAATTTTGGCCACACTGGTGTCTTGTAAGGACTCTTGGGGACTCCATCCTCATCATCAGTACAGGCTGGGATGTGATGTGCTGGAGAGCAGCTCTACAGAGAAGGACTTGGGGGTGCTGGGGGATGAGAGGCTGGACATGAGATGGCAGTAAGTGCTCACAGCCCAGAAGGCCAACCCCATCCTGGGCTGCATCCCAAGGAGTGTGGCCAGCAGGTCTAGGGGGGATTCTGCCCCTCTGCTCTGCTCTGGGGAGACCTCACCTGCAGTGCTGGGTCCAGCTCTGGAGCCCTCAGCACAAGAAGGACATGGACCTGTTGGAGTGTGTCCAGAGGAGCCACGACACGATCCAAGGGCTGGAGCAGCTCTGCTGTGAAGCCAGGCTGGGAGAGCTGGGCTGGTTCAGCCTGGAGAAGAGAAGGCTCTGGGGGACCTTACAGCACCTTCCAGTCCTTGAAGGGGCTACAAGGAAGCTGGGAGGGACTTTTGAGAAGGGCCTGGAGTGACAGGATGAGGGGGAATGGGGTTAAATTGGAAGGGGGGAGATTTAGGATGGATATTAGGAAGAAAGTCTTCCCTCTGAGGGTGGTGAGGCCCTGGCACAGGGTGCCCAGGGAGGGAAGTGGTGGCTTCCCCCTCCCTGGAGGTGTTCAGGGTCGGGTTGGATGGGGGCTTGAGCATCCTGTGCTGGTGAGAGGTGTCCCTGCCCATGGCAGGGGTGGGACTGGATGAGCTTTGAGGTCCCTTCCAACCCAAACCATTCTGTGATTTGAAGTAGGAGGTGCCTTTGCTGCTGTCTCTGCCTTCATGTTTCAGCACATCCAGTCTTGTTTCTCCAATGTGTAGAAAGCTAAAACTCCTAAATGGTGCCTTGTCTGGTGTCACATTTGAAGGTCTGAGCCTCACAGCACTCACTGGCTCCTTGGTGATGCTGCAGGAGAGCTCAGCACCGCTGGCTTTGCTGGTGACTCTGGTAGATACCAAACTCAGGCAGGGCTTTTCACCAGGCCAAGTAGAAACTGCTGTCCAAGCTCTCCCCCAGCTGGGAGTCGTGTGTAGGAGCTCGGCCTCCAGCCACATCTTGAGCAAATTTGGCTGTGGTACCTCTTGAGGTCTGGTACACCAGGCTTGCTGCCAGCACAGGCCTCCTCTGCAGATACTTGTGTGTCTCCTGTTTGAACAGAGAGCCTCCCTTAGCCCTTGAGGCCAAACTCCACCTGACCGAGTGAGGTTTGAAGTGCTCAGCAGTTTTACCTGCCACTGCTACTCTCTGGCAGTGGAAAAGCTGTTGAGTTGCTGTGTGAGTTCACAGAATCACCAGGCTGGAAAAGGCCTTTGAAGATCATCAAGTCCAACCATTCCCATCCTGTGCTAAACCAGATCCCTGAGCACCTCATCTCCCCGGCTGGGAAACACCCCCAGGGCTGGGGACTCAGCCCCCTCCCTGGGCAGCCTGTGCCACAGCCCCACAACTCTGCCAGGGAAGAACTTTGCCCTCCCAGCTGAGCTGACCCTGCCCTGGGGCAGCTTGAGCCCATTGCCCCTTGTCCCATCTCCTGTCTCCTGGCTGAAGAGACCATCGCCCACCTCTCTGCACCCTCCTGGCAGGGCAGGGGAGGTGGGGAGAAGGGCTCCCCTCAGCCTCCTCTTCTCCAGGCTCAACACCCCCAGCTCCCTCAGCTGCTCCTCAGAGGATTTGCCCTCCAGCCCCTTCCCCAGCCTGGTTGCCCTTCTCTGGACTCGCTCCAGGACCTCAATGTCCTTCTGATGCTGAGGAGCCCAGAACTGGACCCAGCACTCGAGGTGCAGCCTCCCCAGTGCCCAGTCCAGGGGCACAATCCCCTCCCCAGCCCTACTGGCCACGCTGGGTCTGACACAAGCCAGGATGCCCTTGGCCTTCCTGGCCCCTGGGCACACTGCTGGCTCCTGGTCAGGCTGAGGTCACCCAACACCCCCAGCTCCTTCTCCCAGCAGCTCTCCAGCCAGTCTCCCCCAGCCTGTAGCTGCTGGGGGTTGTTCTGTCCCATGTGCAGCACTCTACACTTGGCCTTGTTAAACCTCATCCCATTGGTCTCAGCCCATCAATCCAGCCTATTCAGATCCCTCTGAAGAGCCTCCCTACCCTCAAGCAGATCAACACTCCTCCCAGCTTAGTGCAGACTTACTGAACCCTTGACAAACCCACCCTGTTTCCAGGCTTAATGGGCTTGTTTGAGAAACGCCGGTTCCGGAAATTCCTCGTGTACGTTGCCAACTTTGACGAGAACGACCCCAGGACCTTCGAAGGGGTTGACCCCAAGAAGACCACCATGAGGGACGTGTACAAGAAGTTCGACCTGGGGCAGGATGTTATAGACTTCACGGGCCATGCCCTCGCTCTCTACAGGACTGATGAGTAAGTAGGGGGTTTGATTGCTCCCCCAAAACAATTGGGGTGCTGGGTGCTGCTTACAGCCTCGCTGATTGAGGCTGGGGGTGTCTTGGGAAGTGTTCTTTCTCCTGGGTGCTGCATGGATCTTAAAATACTGGGTGCTCTGCTGATGGGTATTTCAAGTTGTCTGGCTTCTTGGTGTTAACGAAGCATCTCCTTTCGTAATTAACCCCCCTGTGATGCTCAGTGCTTCTGAAAGAGGAACTTCCAGGGAAATACTGGTGGGAGCAGCCAGAGGGCGGGGAAGGAAACTTCACAGCAAGCAAATGCTTTGGTGTTATGAATGTATTTTGCTCTGAGTCTTGTTTTATGATGTTACTAATCATGTAACCACCCTCTCCAGCTATCTAGATCAACCATGCCAAGAAACAATCAACAGGATTAAGCTCTACAGCGAGTCACTGGCTCGGTACGGGAAAAGCCCCTACCTGTACCCGCTCTACGGCCTCGGAGAGCTGCCTCAGGGATTTGCAAGGTGAGAACTGGGGTTTGGACTCCAGTGTTTTCTCAGCCTTGGTGGGAAATGAGATGTGGGGACTCCTCAAGTGTGTCCAGAGAAGGGCAACCAGGCTGGGGAAGGGGCTGGAGGGCAAATCCTCTGAGGAGCAGCTGAGGGAGCTGGGGGTGTTGAGCCTGGAGAAGAGGAGGCTGAGGGGAAACCTTCTCCCCACCTCCCCTGCCCTGCCAGGAGGGTGCAGGGAGGTGGGCGATGGTCTCTTCAGCCAGGGACCAGGAGATGGGACAAGGGGCAATGGGCTCAAGCTGCCCCAGGGCAGGGTCAGCTCAGCTGGGAGGGCAAAGTTCTTCCCTGGCAGAGTTGTGGGGCTGTGGCACAGGCTGCCCAGGGAGGGGGCTGAGTCCCCAGCCCTGGGGGTGTTTCCCAGCCGGGGAGATGAGGTGCTCAGGGATCTGGTTTAGCACAGGACAGGGACAGGTGGACTCGATCTTAAAGGTCTTTTCCACCCTGGTCATTCTGTGCCTCAGGCTTCCAGAACACGATACAGCATCAAAATGCTGCAGTTGCTGGGAGCATTCTCACCACCTTAAGGAGCGATTCCTCCATGTGAAAATGCTGCTTCCTGGGCTTGTTTACCCCAATTCCTGTTCCTGGTGGTAGTTTGGGGTTTGCTCAGACACTCTTTCAGCGTGTAGTTGGATTTTCCTACCTGGTGTAGCCTGCAGCTCTGTGGGACCATCTGGGTTGCACCAAACGGATCCTCCCTAACTGGATGCAATTGCAGCTCTAATTTGCCCCAAATACCAACTGATACCTTGCAGGAAGAGCAGGCAGCATTCTGCCTAGATGCTTAAGCCTAAGAAGAGGTTTAAGCTGGATGTGTGGCTTGTCTGAGTGGGACAGAAGCAAGGAGCTGGCAGGGCTGTTGTTACCCAACCCACACGTGCTGGGCTGTGCTGACGTGGCTTTACTCTTGCAGGCTAAGCGCTATCTATGGAGGCACCTACATGCTGAACAAGCCCATTGAAGAGATTGTGATAGAAAATGGCAAGGTGGTTGGTGTGAAGTCTGAAGGGGAGGTAGGTACCTTCCAGTTCCTTCCTTACTCTCCACCCCACCTCTGAAAACCGAACCAGTGTGGTAGGTAACTCCTTGTCAAAGCTCTAGAAGCAAAAGCGCTCAGCCACGGTGCTGTGTTTCCCCCATGCTGTCTTGTGTTGATGTTTTCATGGTGGGGAGTGTGTTGTGGTGGTGCTGCCTCAGGTGTTGGAGGTCCTCCTGGGGTGGCAAGGTTGTTCTCTGAGAGAAATTAAGCTGGCTGTGCTGGCACAGAGCTCCTTGCGTGCGTGTAACCCCCGTATGGAACCAGCTCTGCCCTTGACATTGAGTATTAGCTGCTGGGACAGCTGGCTCAGCCTTTCTTCTTCTCAACCTGGCAATCTTAAATTAGTGAGAGAGCTGTGAGCTGCTTGGAAGCTATAAATGTGCTCCCAACTGGAGCAGGAGCTTCGTGGGGACGGTTGAGGACTCGCTGGTAGAGTAATGTGTCCCTTCTGGGTAGGGGAGGATGTGTCCCCAGCCAGCAGTGGAGGCGATAATCCATCCTACAGACTGATGGGCCCAAGTGCAGGCTGGTTGGAGGCTGCAGATTGGTCAAATCATAGAATCATAGAATGTTCTGGGTTGGAAGGGACCCCAAGGATCACAGAGCTCCAACCCCCCTGCCACAGGCAGGGCCACCAACCTCCAGGCATGATCTCCAATGCTGAATTACTCCTGTAAAAATGAGTCCTGAGTGGAGCTGCTCAGTTCTTCCCAGTTTGATTCAGCCTTGACCACAGCCAGTTACAGTTCCAGACTGGAAGGACTGGGCTCTGTAGCAGTTAGAGCTTTGCTCTTCCTGGATGCCATGGAGAAGCCATGAGGGATGGTGCAGTTCTGTGTAGCCTTCCCAGGTTTGGATTGCCTAAGCCTGGTGATGAACTAAGAACCTGCTGCAGGAACAGCTGCCTCAAACCACCCATGTTTGTCCCCAAACCGTGTGGTTCCCCCCACTCTGGCTGCCAGTGGTGACTTGAGGTCTGTGTGTCTGTCTGTCTGTGCAGGTTGCTCGCTGCAAACAGCTCATCTGCGACCCCAGCTACGTCTCGGATCGCGTCACGAAGGTCGGCCAGGTGATTCGGGTCATCTGCATCTTGAGCCACCCCATCAAGAACACGAACGATGCCAACTCCTGCCAGATCATCATTCCACAGAACCAGGTCAACCGCAAATCAGGTGTGTGGGGAGCTGGGACTCCCTGGGGTTGTGTGTTGGGGGGTGTCTGAGCTCCTGTTGAGGCGGAGTGGTCGCTAAATGGCCTCGTGGCAAACTGAGTGTGCAGTGAGAGGTGACTCTCTGCCTGAGGGTAGGGAGGCTCTTCAGAGGGATCTGAACAGGCTGGACCCATGGGCTGAGACCAATGGGATGAAGTTTAACAAGGCCAAGAGCAGAGTGCTGCACATGGGACAGAACAACCCCATGCAGCGCTACAGGCTGGGGGGAGACTGACTGGAGAGCTGTCAGGCAGAGAAGGACCTGGGGGTGTTGGATGACCTCAGCCTGACTGAATATGAGTCAGCAGTGTGCCCAGGCAGCCAAGAAGGCCAAGTGCATCCTGGCTTGTATCAAAAACAGTGTGGCCAGTAGGTGTGGGGAGGGGATTGTGCCCCTGGGCTGGGCACTGGTGAGGCTGCACCTTGAGTGCTGGGTCCAGTTCTGGGCTCCTCAGCATCAGAAGGACATTGAGGTCCTGGAGCGAGTCCAGAGAAGGGCAACCAGGTTGGGGAAGGGGCTGGAGGGCAAATCCTCTGAGGAGCAGCTGAGGGAGCTGGGGGTGTTGAGCCTGGAGAAGAGGAGGCTGAGGGGAGACCTTATCACCACCTACAACTACCTGAAGGGAGGTTATAGAGAGATAGGTGATGGTCTCTTCAGCCAGGGGCCAGGAGATGGGACAAGGAGGAATGGCAAGAAGCTGAGCCAGGGCAGGGTTAGATTGGATGTTAGGAAAAAATTTTTGACTGCAAGAGTTGTGAGGGCCTGGAACAGGCTGCCCAGGGAGGGGCTGAGTCACCTTCCCTGGATGTGTTCAAAAAAAGGGTAGATGAGGTGCTCAGGGATCTGGTTTAGTTTAGGATGAGAATGGTTGGACTTGATGATCTTAAAGGTCTTTTCCAACCTTGTGATTCTGTGACTCAAACAGGGGGGGAATGAATTTGCTGCTGCTCAGGCAGCAGATGTTGTCCTCAGCTGGAAATCCACTGAGGTTGTGCTTTGGTTCAGGGCACTGGGGAGGGAGATGGAAGGAAAACCAGGGCCTGGGGCAGGGGAGTGGTGTGAGGAGCTTGCTGAGGGCTCCAAGCTGGCAGAGGGCACAGGGCTGCTCTGGGATGGGGGTGAGAGCTGCGTGCTGAGGGGGAAAACACTTCCCTGCCCTGGAACAGAGGGGTGGGCTGGCTGCTGGGGACCCCACTGGCTTTCAGTGGCCATCACTGCCCCAGGGAACTGAATTCTGGAGACCTCATGGTGCTGCTCCTGCCCAGCCCCTCAGCCAGGAGTCTGTGGGGGCGCGGGGCAAGGGCAGAACTCCTTCGTGCGTGGTCACACTCAAGCTGAGGAGGGTCCGAGTGTCAGGGAGCAGGGAGAGATGCCTGCAAGCTGGAAGCAGCTTTGGGATGAGGCCTGACCCGGGCTGTCAGCTCAGCCTGGTGTTTACAGCCCCTCTGCTGTGATGCTCTTCCCCAGATATCTACGTGTGCATGATCTCCTCCGCGCACAACGTGGCGGCGCAGGGGAAGTACATCGCCATCGCCAGCACTACTGTGGAAACCGCGGACCCAGAGAAGGAAATCAAGCCAGCCTTGGACCTCTTGGAGCCCATTGAGCAGAAGTAAGTGCTCAACCAGCCCCCTCTTCCCCTTCTCCCCCTTCTCCCCTCACCATTGCGACCGTTCAGGCTGAGGCATGAAGACAGAGGGGGCTGGGGGCCTTTTGGCTGCGCAGAGGTGTTGCACCTCACCTGCTTACACACTGGGTGGACCAATGTCCTTCAAACCAGCCCTTCTCATGCCCTCACTGCTGGTCCATGATGCTCTAAAACCCTTCTGAAGGTTGTGGGTTTGTCTTCTTTCTGTAGCCCTGCTGAGAAGGACCTGGGTGTCATGGGGGATGAGAAGCTTCCCCTGAGCCAGCAGTGTGCTCTTGCAGCTGGGAAGGGTGATGGGATCCTGGGCTCCATCAGCAGAGGGGTGATGGGATCCTGGGCTCCATCAGCAGAGGGGTGGCAGCAGGGACGGGGAGGGGATTGTCCCTCTCTGCTCTGCTCTCCTGAGGCCCCAGCTGGAGTCCTGTGTCCAGAGCTGGGGCCCAACACAAGAAAGATGTGGGACTGTTGGAGAGGGGTCAGAGGAGCCATGGAGATGATCAGGGGGCTGGAGCAGCTCCCCTATGGAGAGAGGCTGAGGGAGCTGGGCTGGGTCAGCCTGGAGAAGAGAAGGCTGTGGGGGGACCTCATTGCAGCCTTCCAGTCCCTGAAGGGAGCAGAGGAACAGGAGGGGAATCAGCTTGTTCAAGGGCAGAGACTGGCAGGACAAGGGGGATGGAGTGAAGCTGGAGGAGGGAAGGGTGAGATGAGATATTAGGGGGAAGTTCTTTGCAGAGAGAGTGGTGAGGGGCTGGAACAGGCTGCCCAGAGAGGGGGTGGATGCCCCATCCCTGGGGGTGTTCAAGGCCAGGTTGGCTGGGGCCCTGGGCAACCTTGTGTAGCTCCAGGCCTGGAGGTTGGTGGCCCTGCCTGTGTCAGGGGGTTGGAACTCTGTGATCCTTGGGGTCCCTTCCAACCCAGCCCAGCCTGTGACTCTGTGACTCTTTCCCTCCTCCCAGGTTCGTGAGCATCAGCGACCTGTTTGCACCGACCGACTTGGGAACCGAAAGCCAGGTCAGTGAACGCCGACCTGCTGTGTGAGGGGTGGGCTGGGGGGAAATGGGGGTGAGGAGAGGGGGGCTCAGTGCTGACCCCCTCCTGCTCTTTCCAGATCTTCATTTCTCGCACCTACGACGCCACCACTCACTTCGAGACGACGTGCGATGACATCAAAGATATTTACAAGAGGATGATGGG
The DNA here is from genome assembly GCA_020800305.1 of Porphyrio hochstetteri. Taxonomy (NCBI): domain Eukaryota; kingdom Metazoa; phylum Chordata; class Aves; order Gruiformes; family Rallidae; genus Porphyrio; species Porphyrio hochstetteri. The sequence continues at coordinate 1,893,552 of CM036905.1, forward strand.
ATCAGAGTTCGACTTTGAAGAGATGAAACGCAAGAAGAACGACATCTACGGGGAGGAGGAGCAGCAGTAATGAGAAGCTCTTAATTAGGAGAAGTTGCAAATCGGCTAATATGAATATATAAGGAACTTAATGAACACTGTATGAAACTCAATATTGTAAGGCCTGCTTTTGTAATCCCATCTCTGAGAGATTGAAGAGTACTGCACTGGTAATGTTCCCCTTTTGGATATCATGTGTTAATTATTTCATTCTAGTAGGGCTGCTGTCCAGAATCTGGCTAATTACTGACCGAGTTAACGACTGAACCTGGTGAGCAAAAGGTTTTCTCCACCTTTAGGATTATTTTTTTACCCTTTTTTCTTTCCGCAGCCGTAGACATTGGTGCAGATCTGAACTAACCCATTGACAGCTGTGTCTTACCTTGTACTTTGACTCATTTGTAACCATCTTTCACGATGATGTGCTTCTTGGTGAGCTAGTAGACGTGACATTTGTCACTCAAACCTGATTATCAAGGATTTAAAATAAAGAACCCCCCCCCCCTAGAAAACTCAGCACTCCGTTATATTGTGGACAGCATCCCTAAAAGGCTCTTCCCATCGATCTTAACTCTGTGGCAAAGTTGTATTATGGACAAAGCCCACATCTATTGTAGCAGCAAATGTTGGCTTAGTTCTGGGCACGGAACTTAACCTCCACTTTCAGCTTCTCAAACTGTTTACATCGGTTGGGACACAGCTGTTGCCTGAGGCTCCTTTGTGTTTTAATCTTAATAAAAATTGAGAGAACAAATTACAGAGCAGGCGAGATGTGGGAGTATTTTCTGTACCCTGGGGGCTTCTCGCATGGACCAAACGGCGCTGCGGTATCGGTATGACAGAGCCTGTGCCTCTCGGGTCTCCTGAAGGCTCCAAATGATTTCTGTACTGCGAAGTAAAGCCAAATTCTGGAAACCAGTCCTGTGCTCTGGTCTGATTCACTTCAGGTGGAGGAGCAGCGTCTCCTTTACGAGATCCCCTGGATCTCTGCCTGTCAGGGATGAACTGGAAAAGGGGCTCAGGCTTCCCTGCTCTTCCCAGTGGCTCAAGGCTTGGCAGAAGCCTCTTCCTCCCTCCTGCTGCAGCTCCCCTGGTGCCTGCAGCGCCCCTGGTGCCTACAGCCCCAACTACTGCTTGCTTGAAGCAGCAGTAGATAATTCTTGATAGAACCTCGATCCTCTCTAAGAACTGAGACTTGCTCAGCTCACACAGCCAGCAGTGATCCTGCTGTTGGGCCACAGGGGTGAGGAGTGAGGACTCGTGTGGGTTGCAGCCCTGCCCAGGCCAGGGACAAGGAGGAAGCACCTGGGCCCAGCTGGTGGAGGCTTCCTGCAGCTGTAGCTGTGCTGCTGCCCAGGAGGAACTGGATTCCTGACCAAATCTTGGCCACAGAACGGCGCTGTGCTAAACCTGGCTGCGGCTGCTCCTTTCCTTCCTCCTCCCGCCCCTCCCGGGGCTTTTGGCACTTCCTTTCTGTGGGGTGCTGGTGCCAGGAACCCCCTGTCTCTTTTCAAGCCTCCTGATGGTGGGATGGCCTGTAGCCACAGCTGGAGCTGTGCTCACTGGCCCTGAGCTGGATCAGTGCTTGAGGTCACTGAGCTGAGCCTAAGAGAATCCCAGAATGGGATGGATGGTGACTCAGCCCCCTCCCTGGGCAGCCTGTGCCACAGCCCCACAACTCTGCCAGGGAAGAACTTTGCCCTCCCATCTCCTGTCCCCGGGCTGAAGAGACCATCGCCCTCCTCTCTGCACCCTCCTGGCAGGGCAGGGGAGGTGGGGAGAAGGTCTCCCCTCAGCCTCCTCTTCTCCAGGCTCAACACCCCCAGCTCCCTCAGCTGCTCCTCAGAGGATTTGCCCTCCAGCCCCTTCCCCAGCCTGGTTGCCCTTCTCTGGACTCGCTCCAGGACCTCAATGTCCTTCTGATGCTGAGGAGCCCAGAACTGGACCCAGCACTCAAGCTGCAGCCTCCCCAGTGCCCAGTCCAGGGGCACAATCCCCTCCCCACACCTACTGGCCACACTGGCTCTGACACAAGCCAGGATGCCCTTGGCCTTCCTGGTCCCTGGGCACACTGCTGGCTCATATTCAGCCTGCAGTCACCCAACACCCCCAGGTTCTTCTCCCAGCAGCTCTCCAGCCGCTCTGCCCCAGCCTGTAGCTCTGCTGGGGGTTGTTCTGGCCCAAGGCTGGACACATTTTCATTGCCCTTAAACGCTTCCATCAGTCCCACCCCCAATCCAGTTCTTCCTCTCCCGCTGCCAGGAGAGGCCGGGTGCTGCACAGGAGCCCCAGCAGTTTCATTAACCAAAGCCCCAGAGCCCCGGTACAGAACATCTTGCAGCCTTTTATTAAAAAAGAGGACAGCTGTCCCCCCCTCCCCAGGCAGGGATCTCCCAGTCTTCACCGCAGCCTTTTTCCTCTTCCTGGCGGCTGTTGGTGTGACCATAAATAAAGAGCTTCCTTGTTCCTGCATCCTCCTGCCTGGCTATTTACAAAGGCTGCCACGTGCTACAAGGTGCTGGAGTCCCAGCACTGAAATGGTACCAAGAGGCAGGGGCTGGGAGGGAAATGTAGTGTGGAGCAGGCGGCCACAGGCTCCCCGACAGCCGGGCGCTGGCCGCTAACACCCAGTCAAAACGCACACCCACCGTGTGTGGCTGCTGTACAGTACATACAGGAACAGTCCCATGGGGAACCACCTTCTGGGCTGGTTGGTTGTTGTTCCTCACCTTCAAGTAAAAAGCTGGGGGTTGGTTTTAGTTTCCTATTTCTTCCAGGGCTCCAAGCACCTGAAAACACTCCAATAACTTAAACCTGTGTCATGTGAAAACCACCTTGGTCCCCTCTGGGAGTGAATCCCTGGGAGGAGCTGCATTAGCCAACCTTAAATAAGTTCTATGTACAGAACCAGAGCTGAGCTTCCTCTGCCACCTCTCCAGCTCCCACTGGACATTGGGGTGTCCCACAGAGGATTGGGATGCCCAACCAGGGGCTGCAGGGCCTGGAGAAGGAGCGGTGTCGCTGCTTCATGCTTCACCTGCAACACAAGAATCCCAGAATCACAAGGTTGGAAAAGACCTTTCAGATCATCAGGTCCAACCATTCTCATCCTAAACTAAACCAGATCCCTAAGTACCTCATCTACCCTTTTATTGAACACATCCAGGGAAGGTGACTCAACCCCCTCCCTGGGCAGCCTGTTCCAGGCCCTGACAACTCTTGCAGTTAAAAAGTTTTTTCTAATGTCCCATCTAAACCTGCCCTGGCACAGCTTCTTGCCATTGCCCCTTGTCCTGTCACCTGTCACCTGGCTGAAGAGACCATCACCTATCTCTCTATAACCTCCCTTCAGGTAGTTGTAGGTGGGGAGAAGGGCTCCCCTCAGCCTCCTCTTCTCCAGGCTCAACACCCCCAGCTCCCTCAGCTGCTCCTCAGAGGATTTGCCCTCCAGCCCCTTCCCCAGCCTGGTTGCCCTCAGGTTGTGCTCTGACACAAGCCAGGATGCCCTTGGCCTTCCTGGCCCCCGGGCACACTGCTGACTCATATTCAGTCTGCAGTCACCCAACACCCCCAGGTCCTTCTCTGCCTGACAGCTCTCCAGCCAGTCCCCCCCAGCCTGTAGCGCTGCTGGGGGTTGTTCTGTCCCATGTGCAGAGCTGTGACTGAGGTCACTGATCCGCTTTGGTTTCGCAGAGCTGCCCCCAGAGAAGCACTGCTGTGCGGCCCAGGGCTTTGCCAAGCACGAATCCTCCTGGCTCTGGCTTCAGGATTCAACCCTGAGGAGCAGCAGAGCAGGAATGGATCCTGCAGCCAGCCCTGGGGAAGGGTCCCTGCTCTGCTCCAGAGGCAGCTGGAGCCCAGCTCCCTCCCTGCCACCCTGCAGCTGCTGTGGGAGCTGCTCCCAGCCTCCCTGGGGGAGAAGGGGGGTCGAGCCCAAACTTCCCCTCTTACCAGTAGCTTCGTCTAAACGGGGCAGCCACCTTCTCCACCGTCCCAAGGAAGGTGTTGACGTCAGCCACGAGGATTCCTTTGCTTTCAAGGACCTCCCTGCTGCTGCTGGGCTTTTCTGCAGAAGGAGGAGCAGCACCATAACTCAAAGGAGCAAAGATTTGTTCCAAAACCCACAGCAAACACCCCCAAATCCCACCCTACTTACTTCTGGTTTACAAACCCAAGCAGAGGAACAGCACTGCTGCACAAACAGCCTCAGCCCAGCAAGGCCAGAATTAGGAGGTGACATAAAAACCATCCATAAGTTTGGAGAAAACCTGCCAGAATTTAGCAAACCTCCCCAAAAAACCACCCTAAACCCCTCTTCATTTTGCCTTTCCCAGCACCCACTCACAACAAACCAGCTCCCACCTGGAATTGGGGGGGAAGGGGCACCCTCACCTGTGAGATACACAGCGAACCGGGCACCCACGTGCTGGACCTGCAGGTTCAACAAGCAGGTGACGTGCTGGGATTTGGGGGACCCCCCAGAGTCGCAGGGGTGGTAGTGCAGCACCTCGATGAGATTGGCTCCTTGGCAGGATTTGAGGATCAAGTGTTTCTTGTGGGCGTCCACCCTGCTGGGAGAGGGGCAGGGTGAAGAAGGGGGAAGGGCTTCACCCCTCTTTTCCTCACCCCAGGGAAGGAGGAGGTGGTGTGATGGGACCTACTGCACCCAGGGGTGAGGAGAGCGTGGGCAGCAGGTTGAGGGAGGGTCTGTTCTCCTCCCCCTCTGCCCTGCACTGCTGAGGCCACATCTGTGTCCCCAGTGCTGGGCTTCCCAGTTCAAGACAGACAGGGAGCTACTGGAGAGAGGCTGGAGGAGGGTATGAGGATGATGAGGGGCCTGGAGCATCTCTCATGTGAGGAAGGGCTGAGAGAGCTGGGGCTGGTTGGCCTGGAGAAGAGACTGAGAGGGAATCTGATCAATACTGATCAATATCTAAAGGGTGGGTGTCCAGAGGATGGGGCCAGACTCTTCTCAGTGGTGCCCAGTGACAGGACAAGGGGCAATGGGCACAAACTGGAATAGAGGAAGTTCCACCTAAGCACGAGGAGGAACTTCTTTACCACAGGGGTGCCTGAGCCCTGGGCCAGGCTGCCCAGAGAGGATGTGGAGTCTCCATCTCTGGAGACACTCAAACCCCATGGTCCTGTGCAGCCTGCTCAAGGCGATCCTGCCTGGCAGGGGTTGGACTGGGTGATCTCCAGAGGTCCCTGCCAACCCTGACCTGTGATCCTGTGACCTGCCTTTCCCCACAGGAGTTTCCTCCAGCCTCACAGGTGCTTTTACACCTGCTACCCTGCATGAATCCCACAATGACCAGGTTGGAAAAGACCTTTGAGATCATGGAGTCCAACCGTCCCTGTCCTGTGCTAAACCAGATCCCTGAGCACCTCATCTCCCCGGCTGGGAAACACCCCCAGGGCTGGGGACTCAGCCCCCTCCCTGGGCAGCCTGTGCCACAGCCCCACAACTCTGCCAGGGAAGAACTTTGCCCTCCCAGCTGAGCTGACCCTGCCCTGGGGCAGCTTGAGCCCATTGCCCCTTGTCCCATCTCCTGGCCCCTGGCTGAAGAGACCATCGCCCACCTCTCTGCACCCTCCTGGCAGGGCAGGGGAGGTGGGGAGAAGGTCATGGAGCTGGCAGCAGCATCACCAGACAGCTCACACCAGGAAAGCACAAGGACTCCTTACTCAAGGCATCTCCAACAACCACAGCTCATCACCCCACCAGGGAGGAGTCACAGTGATGCTGCATGAGCCCCACTGGTGTAAACTACTCGCTCCTCAGTGGCCTCCACCCCACACCAGTAGAATCCTCATAGAATCCCAGACTGGTCTGGGTTGGAAGGGACCCCAAGGATCACAGAGCTCCAACACCCCTGCCACAGGCAGAGCCACCAACCATCACCACCAACTGATGAAACACCCAACCCTGAGCTTCTGCAACACCTCACCTGCTTGTGGACTGACCAGCCAGGGCTCCAGGAGGGTTACTCCAAGGAGTAACTGTGCTGTCACCTAAAGCCTGAGAGCAGGGAGGAGGTTTCTGCTGTGGAGGTTTCTGCTCACACAGACCAGACCCTTTTCCTCTTCATTCACAGGTCATTACTGGCCTGGCCCTAAGGAAGGGTGGTGCCCAACACAAACATCTCCCTCTGACTTCAACCAGGAGTAAAACAAGCCCTTTTGATGGATGATACTCACAGTCTTACTTCTCCTTTTCAAACTGCACCATTTCACTTCACACTGTTGCAAGTTACTTAGAAGAAGTAGGAAATACCATCAGGAGTTCTGCTTTTCCCAGAGGGGTGTGATTTTACACCCTCCCCACAGCACCCTGGTTCCTCTCCAAACTGGGAGCTCCTCATTGCTCCCCCAAATCCCACAGGTGATGGGGCAGAGAAGGCAGCAGTGAAGAGAGAGTGGAGCTCCTCAAAGGAAATGTGTGCCCTTCCTCCAGGCCCTCACAGGCTGTAATGCTCTTGGAGGGTGTCTCTGCCAAGGAGATGGGGGGGGAATGGCCTTCTGGAGATGCAGCAGGGTGCATGGGGCAGCTGCCAGAGCTCTGCCTCATCCAGGATCACGTGTAAGATGTGTTTCAGGCCATCTGATCCTCTCCAGGCCTGTTGTCCTGCTGCTCCATCTCATGTAGGGATTAAAAGCAAAACCTATCGTGCTTTACTTGCTCTCATGGGAATGGTGATGTCCAGCAAGGCCAGGCTTGAGGCCCACAGCCTCTCACTGATGAGAAACAGGTCTTATTTAAACATAAAACCTCAAATTTGGCTTGTCATAGGTCAAAACTCAACCAAAGGCCCCAAGCTCACCCTGTGAACAAGGCACTACACACGGTGGGTATGGCCTCGCTGCAGTGATGAGGACAGGAGGGATGAGGGAGCTGCCACCACAGAGCCATTACCTGGTGTCTTCTCTGAGCTTCTTTCTCTCCTTGTAGTGAAGGAGCCACTTCCACCTCCCAGTTCTGTTCAGCTTCTCCAGGACCTTCACCACCTCTTTCAGCTGGCCTGGGGAGAGAGCAAGAGCCAGGGGAGTAACCAAGGGTGGAATGGGTGCTTCAAAGCTGGGCCACCTGAGGGTTTGGCTAGGTGAGGTTTGGACATCTCCAAGGTTGAAGATTCACAGCCTGTGCCAGTGTTTGGACACGTCTGCTGGGAAGTTTTCCCTCTTATTATAGAACAGGAAAAGAGCAACTTGTCCCCATCACCTCTTGTCCCATCACCACACATCTCCAGGGGGAGCTGCACACCCAGCCTGGGGGGTGAGAGGCTGGAGGCCAGCTGTGCTGAGGGGGATTTGGGGGTCTTGGTGGACAGTGAGTTACCCAGCAGTGTGCCCAGGCAGCCAGGAGGGCCAACCCTACCCTGGGGTGCACCCAGCACGGCACGGCCAGCCGGGCCAGGGAGGGGATTGTCCCGCTCTGCCCTGTGCTGGGGCGGCCTCACCTCGAGTCCTGGGGGCAGGTTTGGGTGTCACAGGACAAGAGGGACAGGAAACTCTTGGGGAGTGTCCAGAGGAGGCAGCGAGGATGGGGAAGGGGCTGGAGGGGAAGTCTCCTGAGGAGAGGCTGAAGGCCCTGGGCTTGTCCAGCCTGGAGAAGAGGAGGCTGAGGGGAGCCCTCCTGGGGGTCTGTGGTTTCCTGCCCCGGGGAGCGAAGGGGCAGCGCCGATCTCTCTCCTCTCTCTGGGGCCCAGGGCTGGAACCCGAGGGGACGGCGTGAAGCTGCCAGGGGAGGGTCAGGGTGGCTGTTAGGAAGAGGTTCTGTGCTGAGAGGGGGGTCGGGCACTGGCACAGGCTTCCCAGGGAAGGGGTCCCAGCCCCAAGCTGGGCTGAGGGCAAGAAGCATCTGGCCGATGCCCTCAGTGCCCTGCTCTGCCTGGGCTGGGGCTGTGTGGAGCCAGGAGTGGGACTCGATGGGCCTTAGGGGTCCCTTCCAGCTCAGGAGATGCTGGGATTCTGGGATTCTCTAAGTGTGGCTCCATTTTCTCTACCCCTTCTCTCAGGGAACTGAAGGCAGCAGCAAGATCTCCCCCCTGCCCTCCCTTCCCCAGCCCCAAAGGCCTGGTACAAGCTCCAGCCCCTGGCCACAGATGGTTGCCAAACTTCAGACAGTTCTGGGAGCCCAGACCTGGTCCCTCCAACGCAGAGGGGATCTGAGGTGACAAACAGACCTGTCCCCACTAAAGCAAGAGCAGAGGATGGTGATGCCAAGTTCTAGGAAGGTGTCAGCACACCAGTGGACAAGGCTGGGAGCTGACATGGGGTGTCTGCACCTTAGAGAGGGAGACTCACCCAGTGTCACCCTTTCCAACACCTCATCATCTGACACCACGAAGCCACCAGTATGAAACAGCTCCTGGTACGTGTGAGTCCTCAGATCTTCTGGGGTGTCAACTCCAGCAAACACCACGTTGGGACAGTGCTTCAACTTCAGCAAGCATGGGACCTGCTCAGGACAGAGACACTTAGAACACAACCACTTCCCTACACTTTACTGCAACTCACACCTGCTCCTGGGAGAGCTGGGGAGCCCAACCCATCCTCTGGTGTCTCCAGAGTCCAACCTCAAAGCTGTGGATGGTGACACAGGGTGGGTCAGTCTGCTGTGATGTTCACTGGAGCCCAGGAGCTAAAGCCTGGCTGAAGTGCTCTGCTACAGAAAATAAGCCCAGCCTGAGTCCTTTGAGCTGGGCTACTCAGTGATGTTACCCAGTGACCAAAACTGGAGGCAGAGCCACAGCAGAACTGACAGGCTTTGTGTTGTGAGATGTTTAAGAAGGGAAGACCTCATCACAGCTATCTAAAAGGTGGTGGCAGTGAGGTGGGGGTTAATCTCTTCTTCCTTGTAGCCAGTGACTGGACAAGGGGAAACAGCCTGAAGTTGTGTCAGGGGAAGTTTGGATTGGATATTAGAATCCCAGACTGGGCTGGGTTGGAAGGGACCCCAAGGATCACAGAGCTCCAACCCCCCTGACACAGGCAGGGACACCAACCTCCAGGCCTGGAGCTACACAAGGTTGCCCAGGGCCCCAGCCAACCTGGCCTTGAACACCCCCAGGGATGGGGCACCCACCCCCTCTCTGGGCAGCCTGTTCCAGCCCCTCACCACTCTCTCTGCAAAGAACTTCCCCCTAAGATCTCCTCTAACCCTTCCCTCCTCCAGCTTCACTCCATCCCCCTTGTCCTGCCAGTCTCTGCCCTCAAACAAGCTGATTCCCCTCCTGTTCCTCTGCTCCCTTCAGGGACTGGAAGGCTGCAATGAGGTCCCCCTGCAGCCTGAACAATCTCCTCACTGAAAGGTTTGTCAGAGACTGGCCCAGGCTGCCCAGGGAGATGGGTGAGTCACCATCCCTGGAGGGGTTTAAAAGAAGAGCAGATGTACTTGGTGACATGGTCTCATGATGGACCTAAGAGGGCTGGATAGATGGTTGGACTCGATAATCTTGAAGGTCTTTTCCAACCAAAACTATTCTATGGATCTACAGAGGTCACCATGAAGCACTGGGGAGACAGCAGTGCCTCTGTGGAGACCAACATGTAAGAGCTGTGTGTGGTGGGCAACTCAAAGCCTTTAGAATGGATCCTGATTTTACCTCCCCTATGAAGAGAGGCTGAGGGAGCTGGACTGGGTCAGCCTGGAGAAGAGAAGGCTGTGGGGGGACCTCATTGCAGCCTTCCAGTCCCTGAAGGGAGCAGAGGAACAGGAGGGGAATCAGCTTGTTCAAGGGCAGAGACTGGCAGGACAAGGGGGCTGGAGTGAAGCTGGAGGAGGGAAGGGTTAGATGAGATCTTAGGGGGAAGTTCTTTGCAGAGAGAGTGGTGAGGGGCTGGAACAGGCTGCCCAGAGAGAGGGTGGGTGCCCCATCCCTGGGGGTGCTCAAGGCCAGGTTGGATGGGGCCCTGGGCAACCTTGTGTAGCTCCAGGCCTGGAGGTTGGTGGCCCTGCCTGTGGCAGGGGGGTTGGACCTCTGTGACCCTTGGGGTCCCTTCCAACCCAGCCCAGTCTGGGATTCTGGGATTCTATGACACTCAGAAATGGTGCTGGTAGGAGACAAGGACAGACTGTGGCCTTACACTGTGGATGTGTGAGGAAATGTCCTCGTTCCTGATGACCACGAGCAGCCTGTCAGTGTCCGAGCGTTTGGCCGCGCAGAAGCTGAGCGGTTCCATCTCCACGTGTCCGTCCTTCTTCAGCAAGGCCTGGAACAGAGACCCTGTGAGATGGGTTTGTACAGACAGCATCTTCAGCCGTGCTGGGGGACAAGGAGAGAGGAAGGAGACAGCGACCCCAAGCAGGGCAGCCTGTTGCACAGGTCTCCCCTCAGCCTCCTCTTCTCCAGGCTCAACACCCCCAGCTCCCTCAGCTGCTCCTCAGAGGATTTGCCCCCCAGCCCCTTCCCCAGCCTGGTTGCCCTTCTCTGGACTCGCTCCAGGACCTCAATGTCCTTCTGATGCTGAGGAGCCCAGAACTGGACCCAGCACTCGAGCTGCAGCCTCCCCAGTGCCCAGTCCAGGGGCACAATCCCCTCCCCAGACCTACTGGCCACGCTGGCTCTGACACAAGCCAGGATGCCCTTGGCCTTCCTGGCCCCCGGGCACACTGCTGGCTCCTGGTCAGGCTGAGGTCACCCAGCACCCCCAGGTCCTTCTCCCAGCAGCTCTCCAGCCAGTCTCCCCCAGCCTGTAGCGCTGCTGGGGGTTGTTCTGTCCCATGTGCAGCACTCTGCCCTTGGCCTTGTTAAACCTCATCCCACTGGTCTCAGCCCATGGGTCCAGTCTGTCCAGGTCTCTCTGAAGAGCCTCCCCACCCTCAAGACATGAAACACCAGAGGTGGCTCCTGGCTCAAAGGAACCAAATGCCATCTGTGCCAGGTTGAACAAGCCCTCCCTCAGCTCTCCCCCCAGGGCCACCCATCCCCATCCACACCAGCAGGCCCAGCCTTACCTTCACTCTTCCAAAGAAAGGCTCCTCACCCGTCTCCACCACGTAGAACATTCCAGCACGGCTGCAGGCCTCCTCTGCCACGCTGCGCAGGCAGGAACCCAGCGTGCTGCGCAGGTCTGCGATCATCTCCTCAACACTGGCTGTCCTCCCAGGGAGGGACACGCCTGTCCAGTCACTTTCAGGTTCCCAGTGCCCCCCACCCTTGGTCCCCACGTCATCCTGGCTCAGCATCACCCTGTTGAACCCGGTGTACTCATCAAGGATGACAGCGATGTCACCCCGTGAGTCCTGTAGCTTATCATCATATCTGAGCTTAGTGAGGTGGGAGGGAGGAGCCACACGGTCCTGGCTTGGGATTTGGGATCTGGGCCTGCTCCTCTCCTCACAGAGGGTGTCCTGCCACAGGGTGTAGGGGTCCTGATGCCATCTGCTTTGCCGGTGCCAGCCGAGCCCGCTCGGCCACGTGTCGGAGGGCAGGATGGTCACCTGCAACGGGCTGCTGCTCCGTGGGGGGAGTGGGATGGGAGCTTCCTGCACAGGTGACATCTCAGACATCACCTGGGGGGAAAAGTCTTTTGGAAAGATGCTTTTGGAGGTAGAAAAAGGGGGTTTCCCACTCCCTAGGATTTGTTTTAGCTTATAATGGAAACGGAGACGCTCCATGTCCAAAGTGTGCTGGGTGATGTCCTCAAAACCCCTCCAAGACCCTGCCAGGACCTTCTGCAAATGAGAGTCCTGGGCACAGCAGCTGCACCTCTTCAGAGGTTGCATTTTTCCCATCCTCTCCTGACACCTTCTGGTGACCATGAAGTTCTCATAGGTCCTGGAGATCCCTTGGCTGTCCCGAAAATTGATGTATGGTGGAACGTGTCCGCTGCTTGTCCCTCCTGGGCTGCTCAGCCAGCTCAGCTCAGGCTGTGAGCAGCTCAGCTCAGGCTGTGAGCAGCTCAGCTCAGGCTGTGAGCAGCTCCTCTCTGCACCCAGTGAGTCCCAGTCCTCACTGAGACCCTCCCTGTGCACTGAGCTCGTGGTGGAGGAGTCGTGGTTAGTCCTTGTGCCTGCAGCAACCATGGGTCTCGTGCTGGAGGATCTCCTGGCTGTAAGCAGGGATTGTGAAGGCCCCCCAAAATATTCCTGGTCTGAGTCACAAGAGGAAGACTCAAACATATCTTCAAAGGTCATGTCTGTGTGTCTGTCCTGGCTGGGGAGCTGCTTTGCCCTTGGGTGTATGTCCAAACTATCTTCAGGGTCACTAAGCTTCAGGCTCTCTCCAGGGGTTCCTCTGTGTGCCTGTGATGGCAACGTTGGGAAGGGGAGTGTGGGGGTTTCTCCCTCTCCCACCTCCATGGTGGCATCAGCAAAAGCCTCAGGTCCCTCAGCCTTGTGCTCACCCTTGTTGTGCAGAGACTGGGGTTCACACAGTGGCACCAGCAACTCCCCTGCCAAAAAGGATGCAGGACTGGCAAGGGGGACACTGCTTCCTCCTTCCAAATCCTCAGGGGAGATGGGTTCCTTGTTCTGGGCCCCAGCTTGGCCCTCAGGGCTGGCACACCTTGGGCAGGTACCCATGCAGAAGGAGCATGGGGGACCATCTGGAGCCAGACTTGTGCCAGGAGAGAGCATCTTGGGGTGCACACCAAGGGCTGAGTCTGGCTCAGTGCTGTGCAGACCAGGAGGAGAAGGAGACATCAATCCTGGGTCTCCTGGCACAAGCACATCCACGGGGGAGCCCTCTGCACAGCCCAGACCTGGGTCTTTTTTCACCTCTTCTACAGATTGAGGCTCTAAGGAACCATCTGGGCTCTCAGGAGCTGCACTCCCCTCTGTGGCACCCACTTGCTCACAGGGCTTCCCGTGCTGGTGCAGGACAGGGTCCCACTTGCTTTGCTCTAATGAATGGTGGGGGGGGTCTGCATCTCCACCACAGGGGAGAGGGTCCTGCTTGGGGGGAGAAGCAGGAGCTGAGCCTCTGCAAGCAGAAGGGGACAGGCCATTTTGGGAGCTCTGCTGCTGCCTGGGGTGCTCCTTCATGGCAGTCATCCCCTCTCTCATCGAGGAGGAGGGCTCTGATTCCAGCAGGACATGAAGAGAGGTCTCTGGCTCCTGTGGTGGGTTGGTCACCATCCCTGTGTGTGTTTCATGGCTCCTGGGGAATTTCTCTGCACCTTGGCACACATCATCACTCTCCCCAGCTTCAGAGTCACCAGCTGAGGCTGTGCAGTCAAAGGCAAAGCCCTGGCCACCACCTGCTCCTGAGGAATCATCCAGGACATCCATCTGGTTGGCAGAAGGCCTGCTACCCTGCTCTTCCACAAGAGCCTTGTCCCCTTCTTGATTTGATCCAGCAGCACTCAGCAAAGGGATGTCAGCAGAAATGTTGCCTCCACACTTTTGGGAAAGGCAGCTGCTCCCTCCCAGCTCGCTCTGAGATGGAGACTGGATGCTTGCCATGGCCTCCTGGTCTTCTGGAGCAGCCCCAGGATGTGTTGTTCCATCAAGAGAAGTCAAGCAGACAGAGCTGGAGTCAGGGGACAAGGTTAGTGACAGTCCCTGGCTGCATGGTGACTCGAGGCTGGCTCTGCCAGCACCTTCACTCCCAGCAGGCACCCAGGTTTCTGCAGAGGGCGCAAGATCCTTCTCTTTCCTCTCCAAGCTGCCCTCCAGTGGCTCTCCAGCAGGTCCCACGTTGCCTGCAACGCTGTCTGGCTGTGCCCCAGAGACAAGGCTGGGCTCAGATTGTAACAGCAGTGTCAACCCGCTGTCACCAGGGGACACCCCATCAGCTGGACTGTCTGCATGTGCCACACTAACACCATCCACCTCTGTGGCTCGGTGGGGCAGAGCCTCCCAGGGCTCCTGCAGCGTGTCCAGGCTTGGTGCCACCTCACCAGGAAGCCCCTGAGGGCCAGGGCCAGTCCTAGTACCATCTGACAGCTCTGGGAGTGATGTGCCTGGGCAGGGGGAGGCTGAGGCAGTGGGGCTGGGTACAGGGTCCTCTCCAGGAACACCAATGTCCTTCAGACACCCTGAATTCACTGGCTGCTGCTCGCTGTGTCCATGCTCCACATCAGCACCACTGCTTGCAGAGACTGCTAAATCAGCAGGCCTCAGGGCTGTGCTTTCATCTTGAGAGTCTTCTTTCTCTTTTCCTTCCTCCTCCTCCTCCACCTCTTCCTCCTCCCTTTCTGATTGTCTATGGGGGTTTGGTGATTCCTTCCCTCCCCCTCTGGCTCCATCAGGCTTTGCACTTCTGGGCCTTGCTTCTAAGAAGACCAAATCACAGGCACCCTGTGGCCCATGTCCAGTGTCCTCAAGCTCCACACAGTGCTCAGCACCTCCCATGCTCTCCCCATCCTTGGGAGGGCTGGGGCAGCTCCCTGACCCTGCTGCCCTCTCGCTCTCCTCCTGCTCTCCATGTCCATGCAGCACACTTGGTGCATCACCCTGGGGAGCTGTGCTGGAGTTCAGGCCTTGGCTGTGTAGTTTTTCCCTCCTCAGGGTAGCTGGGGGCTGGATGGCATCACCAAGCTCATCAGAAGGTCTGGGGGTGGTCATAGCAGGGTCTGGCAGGTCCTCCTTGGGTGGTTCTTCCTGAAACAACACAAATCTGAGGTTAAACTTCAAGGGAGGCAAATGCAGGAGCTGGGACACCCATGTGGGTGAATGTGGATATCTCAAATGCTCAAACTCCCTGAGTCTGAGCAAACTCCAGCCCAACAGCAGCTGGGGATATTAGTTTGAGCTCTAAGTCCAGGCTGAATCCTTACCCCATGTGAGCTACCACTGCAGCCAGCAAGCAGAGTCCCACAGACAGGGAGGGAAAGGTTCTGAATCATAGAATCCCAGACTGGTCTGGGTTGGAAGGGACCCCAAGGGTCACAGAGCTCCAACCCCCTGCCACAGGCAGGGCCATCAACCTCCAGGCCTGGAGCTACACAAGGTTGCCCAGGGCCCCAGCCAACCTGGCCTTGAACACCCCCAGGGATGGGGCACCCACCCCCTCTCTGGGCAGCCTGTTCCAGCCCCTCACCACTCTCTCTGCAAAGAACTTCCCCCTAATATCTCCTCTAACCCTTCCCTCCTCCAGCTTCACTCCATCCCCCTTGTCCTGCCAGTCTCTGCCCTTGAACAAGCTGATTCCCCTCCTGTTCCTCTGCTCCCTTCAGGGACTGGAAGGCTGCAATGAGGTCCCCCCACAGCCTTCTCTTCTCCAGGCTGACCCAGCCCAGCTCCCTCAGCCTCTCTCCATAGGGGAGCTGCTCCAGCCCCCTGAGCATCTCCATGGCTCCTCTGACCCCTCTCCAACAGCCCCACATCTTCCTTGTGTTGGGCCCCAGCTCTGGACACAGGACTCCAGCTGGGGCCTCAGGAGGGCAGAGCAGAGAGGGACAATCCCCTCCCTGTCCCTGCTGCCACCCCTCTGCTGATGGAGCCCAGGATCCCATCGCCCTTCCCAGCTCCAAGAGCACACTGCTGGCTCAGGGGAAGTTTCTCATCCCCCAGAACCCCCAGGTCCTTCTCAGCAGGGCTGCTCTCCAGGAGCTCTTCTCCCAGTCTGTATCTATGGCCGGGATTCTTCCAGCCCAAGTGCAACACCTCACACTTCTCAGTGTTGAACCTCATGAGGTTCACCCAGGGCCACCTTTCCAGCCTGTCAAGATCCCTCTGGATGGCTTCCTCTCCTTCTAGTGTGTCAACCACACCACTTTCAACCTTCTTTTACTTCATGAAATGGCTTTAAAAAGTAGGTGAAACTCCTCAGGGGCCATCAGCCCATGCCCAGAGGTAACAAACACAGCAGCATCTTACCTCTATAGAGCTTAGTTTATCTGCCAGAGCAACCTATATGGACACTATGGATGAGGGTCCCACATTCCCACCCAAAACCCCTCTGCCAGCTTCACAGCACTACACCCAGGTGGTAAAAACCACTGGGATTTCCCTCACCACCACCATCTCATGCAAAACAGCTGCAGCCTGATGGCAGCTGCCTGTTCACTGAGGGCAAAGGTTTAAAGGAATGATTTTAGTTGAAGAATTCAGGCTTGAAAAGTGTCAGCAGACACCCCTGTTTTATAGTTAACCAAGTATGGTCACTCCTGACCATCTGCAGGCTGTAGAAACAGTAAAAACTAATGAAACCCCCCCATTTCTAGAATGAAATATTAACTAACTTCACTGGAGGAGTGAGGGAAATTCTGCAAAGCACTCTTGGGGAGGTTGGGTGGGGAGATCTCTCTGAGCCAGCAAACCTCAGGTCTCCCACACCAAAGGAGGAAAGGCTGTGCTGTCCCTCCCCCAACATGTCTGGGCTGTTGGGACCATGGACAGGCAAATCCAGGTGCCCACAGGAGATGGGCAAGCTTTTGAGTCCTTGTTTGGAGTGTTTGTGGTTCCTCTCCTCCTGGTTTGAGACCTCATCCAAGCTCAGAGAGCTTGTAGCTGAGACCACAAAGAGAGGCCAAGCTTGAGACTTGAACTGCTCTGGCTCTTTGGGGTTCCTCTCCCTTGGAAAGTGTCAATGTTGAGGCTCTGCTGCCCTGGACAGGGATGTATATGACTCATGCCATGGTCCAGGGATGCCAGCTCAGTCCAAAAGGACATTCAAACCCCAACTGAGGCCTGAAAGCTTCTTCTTTGTGGTGACTCTGAGCACATCCACGTGGCAGTCACTTGGGGCAGCTAAACTCTGGGAGATGTTTCCCTGTCCTGCTTTGGGGGCCCCCACAACCTGGCTCTAAGAGACCCCACAAACACATCTGCTTCACTCCTCTCAGAAGAACATACCCCTAGAAGCACAAAATGAGTTGTGTAGACTCATGTCACCTAAAGCCCAAGCTCTTACCTCAGGGATGGTGGGGATGTCGTGCCCACACTCCTCAGGAACAACCACCAGCCGCCTGTCTTTCACAGCCAGGTTCTCATCAGCATGTTCAGTGAGGGAAAGACTCTCAGGACAGCTTGTGGAGGAAGGTTCTTCCTCCCCACAAGGCAGCTCCCCTGAAGAAGATGATACTGTACTATCAACGACATCAGGAGCCCCATCAGCATCAGTCTGAGAGTCTGCAGGGTTCTCCTCAGGGTGGGAAGGGCCCTGGTAACGTGTGCTGCGATCCACAGAGCTGCTGGGAGTCTGGTCAGAGTCTGATCTAGAGTCTGCAGGGCATGTCTCCAAGCCAAAAAAGTCCTCACCATCATCACTCAACTCAAAAAGGTCCCCAGAGCTGTTTATGGAGACGTACTTCTCGGGGTTGCTGTGCTCCACCACCTTCCTCGTGCTGCTCAGGAGTTTGCTGGGTTTGCTGTAGAAGAGAGCCACCCACATATGAAGTATGGGCTTCATCTCTTCCATGTCATCAGGCAGATCAGGGTCCCAGGGCCTGGAAGGGAAAGTAAATAGAGCCTGAAACGTCTTCATAGAATCATAGGGGTTGGAAGGGAACTCCAGACATCATCAGGTCCAACCCCCCTGCCAAAGCAGGGTCCCTAGGACAGGTCACACAGGTCGGTGTCCAGATGGGGCTGGAATATCTCCAGAGAAGGAGACTCCACACCCCCTGGGCAGCCTGTCCCAGGGCTCCCTCACCCTCACTGGGAAGAAGTTCTTCCCCACATTGGGGGGGAACTCCCTGTGCTCCAACTTGAGGCCATCGCCCCTTGTCCTGTCCCCACAGACACTGAGAAGAGGCTGCCCATGTCCCCCTGTGTCCCACCCTTCAGCTATTGATCCCCATTGATCAGATCCCCTCTCAGGCTTCTTCTCTCCAGGCTGAACAGCCCCAGCTCACTCAGCCTTTCCTCACAGGGGAGATGCTCCAGGCCTTTCATCATCTCCACAGCCTCCTCTGGACTCTCTCCAGGAGATCCCTGTCTTTTTTATCCCAGGGAGCCCAGAACTGGACACAACACTCCAGGTGGGGCCTGAGCAGAGCAGAGGGGGAGGATCCCCTCCTTTGACCTGCTGGCCACACTCCTCTTGATGCACCCCAGGATCCCATTGGCCTTCTTGGCCCCCAGGGCACACTGCTGGCTCATGGCCACCCTGTCACCCACCAGGACCCCCAGGTCTTTCTCCACAGAGCTCTTCTACAGGATGTTGTTCCCTCATCAAGCTCATCAATGAAGATATTAAACAGGACTGGACCCAACACCGAGCCCTGGGGAACACCCCTGGTCACAGGTCTCCAGCCAGACTCTGCTCCACTGATCACGACCCTCTGAGCCCGGTCTGATAGCCAGTTCTCAACCCACCTCACTGTCCCCTCATCCATCCCATGGTCTCTCAGCTTTGCATGGTTCTCCCATGGTGCTCAGACTCAAGCCCAGCTGCTGTCACAGGTCACTTGATGCAGTTTCCAGTTTGTTGAGACAAGGAGAAACTCATGGCTGCAAAGGAGAAGTTCTGTCCATGGCTTTAGGTACCAATTCTAGCAGCAGAGCCACAGAATCATGGAATGGGTTGGGTTGGAATGGACTTTTCAAAGTCCAAAACCTCCCTGCCATGGGCAGAGACACCCTCCACTAGCCCAGGGTGCCCAAAGCCCCATCCAACCTGGCCTTGAAGAGTACTGATGATGGGGAATCCACAAGTCCTCTGGGCAACCTGCTCCTGGGCCTCAGCACCCTCACTGTAAAGCATTTCTTACTTATGGCCAATCCAAACCTGCCCTCTGTCACTTTACAAGTGTTGTCCCTGGTCCTGTCACTCCAGGCCTTGGCAGAAGTCCTTCTGTCTTTCTTATAAAACCCCTTGATAAACTGAAAGGCCACACTAAGGTCTCCCCAGAAGCAGCCTGCTCTTCTCCAGGCTGAGCCAGCCCAGCTCTCCCAGCCTGGCTCCAGAGCAGAGGGACTCCAGCCCTCCCATCATCTCCACGGCCTCCTCAGGACTCCAACAGCTCCATGTTCTCCTTGCCCTGGGGACCCCTGAGCTGGAGGCAGTGCTTTTGGGGGGGGTCTCTGTCCCAGAGTGGAGCAGAGGGGCAGAATCCCCCTTTCCCAGCCCTGCTGGGGCTGCAGCCCAGGACATGGGTGGCAATGCACATTGCTGGGTCATGTCCAATTTGTCACCTACCAGGATCCTCCAGCCCTTCCCTCCACAGAAGACACACAACAAAACTGGGCATCCCAGCATGGGGCAAACAGCAGTTATCATCCAAAGCAAACCAGAAACAGCAAAGAAATCCCCTTCTAGAAGCACTCCAGCCACCCAGCAAGAGATGTCCCATGCAGAGGACCTTCCAGCCTGACTTACCCGTGCAGGGCACGGATGACTGTTTTCTCCAGGGCATCGTTGGTGTATCTGCTGTCCAAACTGAAGAGATATTCTGCTTCCCAGTGGCATGTCACCTTCACAGACTCCCCACAGATGTTCACTGTGTGGGACTTGGTGAAGTCCTCCTTCAGGCGGGAGGAGAGCAGGCTGCTCCTGCGCCTCGTCGCAGCCTCGTAGGGCCGTTGGTGATGGGTGCTGTTCTGCTGGTGACGGAAAGGTAGGACCTTCCCAACCAGGGGTCCTGCTCGTGCATTCCTGGTCCCATTTCTAGAGGGTGCTGGCCCAGGGTAAGGGGAACTTCTGGGATACATATGTTTCTTTGAGTGCTCAGGCATCAGCGAGGCGTAGGAGTGCTCAGCGGAGATGAAGGAGTGCTTGTTCACCTCCACGGCTTCTTGAGTCTCTCCTGGAGGCAACACATGGGGTTTTGCAGGGCTGGGGCTCACACTGGTCTTCTTGTTGAAAATCCCAGGGCTTTTCTCCCTGGGAATAGAAGCCAAGTCATTCAAATCTGTACTTTCAGCAGGAGGAAGCTTCTGGTTCGGAGAGGTGGAGCCCTTTGCAAGCTTGTCAACCCTGTGGTATTCGTGGTCAGAAGCAACACGTAAGGATTTGTGCTTGGGGTAACCCTGCTGCTCCTTCAGAGAGTCATTGGAGGGGCTGCAGGACACAGCATTCATCCCACTGTCCATGGGTATAAATGAAGGGATACAAGATCCCAGAGCCAGATCGGCCAGCAAGTTCAAGGCGTGGGATTCGTAGTCGTTCCCCTTGGGATCTAAACTGAGATCACCGACCCCAGCTGGGTAAATCTCACTTGTTGGGCTATCTGCTCCGTGGTGTTGGGAAGAAACATCACTTGGGAGGATAGAGATGGGCTCCTTCCACTCTGCAATGAGAAAAACAATGTCAAGAGAATAAAGGAAGGCCACAGAGCTCTGCCTGGAAAAGGGGTTCCAAGCAGGCTTTGTGTTTGGCAGGAGAAAAGTGGCTCTCTCCAACATGGAATCTGCACACTTCAAAACCCAAATGCTACAAAACCTCTTCCACGGCTCCTACAGAAAGATCTGGAGTTGGGATCTGAGCAACTCCAGGAAAGGGGTTTATTCTCTGAAATAAAAGGCAGGAGATCCAGAGCAAACTAAATTTCCCTTGGCCACTAAACACACCCTGAGATATTTGAAGTGTTTTCTTAATCCTTTTTTTTCCCTTTCCTTTAATTTTTTGAGCCTTTGCAATTTGCTCAGACAAACCCTGTGCAGTGCTTTCCACAACCCACCTACAAAAAGCAACCCAACTCTTAAAACACAAGAGAAACCCCCCCTGCTCTCACGCTTACCCTCTGAGGAGCACAAACTGCCCCCCACCCTGAACCATCCTTCAGACCTGGGGCCTCCCAAAGGCAATCAGAGCACAGCAAATTAGGTGTTCATTAAGTTTTTCAGTGTTAAAAATGCCCCTCACTGTGGCTCAAAGCCCAGGTTCAGAAAAAGGCTATGAAGTCATTAAGGGGGTTGATGCCTTCAGCTAAAAACCAGCATAAAAGTCTCTCTTCAAGTAAAACCTTATGAAATTCCATCTGTGCTGAAGTCCTCTGTGTTGTATTTAATATCCTTGGGAATGGCATAGGGAGATATATATATACATTGAGTATTTCTCACTCCTACATACTCTTATTTTGCATTTTTGGCAGATGTTGGCATTCACCAGGAGCCTACTGGACACCAGATCCACTCCAGGGGTAACGAGGGGCAGTGTCTGATGTACATGGGTGGATGGAAAGTGCCACGTTTCAGGACCATGTGGTTAAAAAAAAGACCAAGAAGAACGGATAAACTGAGCTGAGGTGGCTCAAGAAGTGTCCAAAACCTCTACTTTCCCCGGGAAGGGGAAAAATAAAGCCCAGAGACAGATCTGGAAGAGGCCATCAAAGCACAAGTGTGAGAAAACATGACAAATTAACAGAGAATGACTCTCCTGATCCAGCATTTCTTTTGGCACCATAATATTGGTTCTCAGTTTAACAGCAGACACCCAGCCAGCTCCTGCCTGCAGACCCTGCACTTGGGCTGTCCCCTGCTGCCTCTTAAATCCATTGCAGTGTGTCAACAGCATGTATCAGTACAGGCTGGGGGTGAGCTGCTAGAGAGGAGCTCTGTGGAGAAGGACCTGGGGGTCCTGGTGGGTGACAGGGTGGCCATGAGCCAGCAGTGTGCCCTGGGGCCAAGAAGGCCAATGGGATCCTGGGGGGCATCAAGAGGAGTGTGGCCAGCAGGTCAAAGGAGGGGATCCTCCCCCTCTGCTCTGCCCTGCTCAGGCCCCACCTGGAGTGTTGTGTCCAGTTCTGGGCTCCCTGGGATAAAAAAGACAGGGATCTCCTGGAGAGAGTCCAGAGGAGGCTGCAGAGATGATGAAAGGCCTGGAACATCTCCCCTGTGAGGAAAGGCTGAGTGAGCTGGGGCTGTTCAGCCTGGAGAGAAGAAGCCTGAGAGGGGATCTGATCAATGGGGATCAATAGCTGAAGGGTGGGACACAGGGGGACATGGGCAGCCTCTTCTCAGGGTCTGTGGGGACAGGACAAGGGGTGATGGGCTCAAGTTGGAGCACAGGGAGTTCCACACCAATGTGGGGAAGAAGTTCTTCCCAGTGAGGGTGAGGGAGCCCTGGGACAGGCTGCCCAGGGGGGTGTGGAGTCTCCTTCTCTGGAGATATTCCAGCCCCATCTGGACACCGACCTGTGTGACCTGTCCTAGGGACCCTGCTTTGGCAGGGGGGTTGGACCTGATGATCTCTGGAGGTCCCTTCCCACCCCTGTGACTCTGTGTCCAAAGGCTGTGACAATTCGACTCTTGGATTTACGATGTAACAGACTCAATACCGAGGCTGAGCTGGCTACGAGCAGAGGGTGTAACGCTCCGTCTGTGAGAGGCCTCAACGTGGTTTCAGAGCTCAGCAGTTATCAGGGCTTTGTCAATTATCCCAGCAGTTTGCCAAGGATGCAAAGCGAGGGCTCTAGGAAAGGACTCCAGAAAGAGACCCTGCACAGTTTGGACATCCCATAATTGTGATTTTTCACAATAACCTTTCTGTTTTATTCTATGAGTGCATAACTTGGTGGCTGTGGGACAGCAGAATCTCAAGGTTGGAAAAGACCTTTAAGATCATCAAGTCCAACCATCCCTGTCCTGTGCTGAACCAGATCCCTGAGCACCTCATCTCCCCGGCTGGGAAACACCCCCAGGGCTGGGGACTCAGCCCCCTCCCTGGGCAGCCTGTGCCACAGCCCCACAACTCTGCCAGGGAAGAACTTTGCCCTCCCAGCTGAGCTGACCCTGCCCTGGGGCAGCTTGAGCCCATTGCCCCTTGTCCCATCTCCTGGCCCCTGGCTGAAGAGACCATCGCCCACCTCTCTGCACCCTCCTGGCAGGGCAGGGGAGGTGGGGAGAAGGGCTCCCCTCAGCCTCCTCTTCTCCAGGCTCAACACCCCCAGCTCCCTCAGCTGCTCCTCAGAGGATTTGCCCTCCAGCCCCTTCCCCAGCCTGCTTGCCCTTCTCTGGTCTCACTTCAGGACCTATGCTGGTCCCAAGCCAGACCCTCAGCATTAACTGCTGCAAAGGCTCTTGGGCTGCTGCTGAACGTGCTGTACCACCAGCTGGTCATGAGGTGACCATGAGCTGTTTGAGGTCCCAGCTTTTAAAGGAAAAGATTCCAACAGGGAACAGCCATCTCACCACTCTCTGCTTGCTTCTTGGCTTGAGGAGATGTTGGGCTGCTAGCCAGGCTTTTTAGTGTTTTCACTGGTTTTGTGAGGGTCTCTGTGACAGGATCCGTTTCTACATCTGGGTTCTTCAGCATCTTTGGTCTCTTTGTTTCCATGCCAGGATCATCTGGAGCTGAGGTTTCCTTCAGAAGAGGTTCAGGCTGTGTTTTATGTACAAATTCTGCAGACAGGACCTCTGCACCTGGGATGAGAGAAAGGGAGGGTGTTTCTTTTGCTTTGAGACACAGATTAAAAAGGAGTTAATTGCAAAGCATCCAATTAAGGCAAGTGGAAAGCCTGCTCTAGAAGTGACTGGCAGCAGCAGAGCAGTCTGCAAGGACTTGATTTATGTATCTGATCTTACAAATGGGTTTGTTACTGATGTGAGTGATCAGTAAGCAGTTATTAAAAATTAAGCATCCCTTCTTAAGCTCATTAAAAGCTCACTTTCCCAACCTAGCAATGGTGTTCTTCAGGGATAAGTCACACTAATGCCTGCCTGGCAGGCTTGCACCCTAAGGATACTTATTTACCTCTCTATGAAGCATGCAAGAACCTCTCCCAGATCCATCAGCAACACCACCCAGGCCCCAGCCCACACGTCCCAGAACAGAGCTTGATGGGCTGTGAGTGAGAGCTGGGTGAACTGGGGCTGTTCAGCCTGGAGAGAAGAAGCCTGAGAGGGGATCTGATCAATGGGGATCAATAGCTGAAGGGTGGGACACAGGGGGACATGGGCAGCCTCTTCTCAGGGTCTGTGGGGACGGGACAAGGGGTGATGGGCTCAAGTTGGAGCACAGGGAGTTCCACACCAATGTGGGGAAGAACTTCTTCATGGTGAGGGTGAGGGAGCCCTGGGACAGGCTGCCCAGGGGGGTGTGGTCTCCTTCTCTGGAGAGATTCCAGCCCCATCTGGACACCGACCTGTGTGACCTGTCCTAGGGACCCTGCTTTGGCAGGGGGGTTGGACCTGATGATCTCTGGAGGTCCCTTCCAACCCCTGTGATTCTGTGACCCCCTGTGCTGCATGACAGCCCATTTCCACAGCAGCTGCCACAACCTGAAGGTCACTGAGCAGGACACTGCCTCTGCAGGCAGGTGGATGATCCTTTGCATGTTTTCAGCCATGTTTCATCACCAAGGCTGGGATTCATCTCAACCCACTTGGAGTATCTCTAGAAATCAGCTGGAGGCTCAGGACAGGCTGAGACTACCCTCACCAGTGACACCTGAGCCTGCAGAGGACAATTTATGCCATGAAGACATCTGCCATGAGCAGCTTGGGTCAGACACCAGCTTCCAGCAGAGTAAGTTGGGTGGGATCAATCTCACTCTTGTTTCCTCAAGGAAAGTTGGTGTTTGAGGAGCTATGTGACATGTTGGGTGGCTGGTTGTCTACATAACCTGTGGTTTGGCAACTGCTCCTTGCCTGAGCCACCAACAGCTCATGGACAAGTGATGCAATAACCATGACTGGGCTGGTTTCCCTGGGTGCAGACACCTGTAAGGAAAGGAAGGCACGAGCATGACCATTGCACCAGGCTTCAGGCACTGAAACCCCTCATCACAAACCTGGGGCTCCTCCCCAGGCTGAAGGAGAGACTGTGGAGACCACCACAGACCTGTTGGGATGCTCCCTGGTGTCTCCTTGCTCTGGGCACCCAGGATGATGGTTATGGGACATGGCTCCCAGTGAATCCTGAGTATCCCAGCTGGATACCCCAGAGAAGCAGAAGAAAGTCACAGAATCACAGAATGTTGGGAGTTGGAAGGGACCTCAAAAGCTCATCTAGTCCAACCCCCCTGCCAGAACAGGATCACCCAGACTAAATCACAGAGGAACACATCCAGGATGATGGGGTTTGAATGTCTCCAGAGAAGGAGACTCCCCAACCTCTCTGGGCAGCCTGTCCCAGGGCTCTGTCACCCTCACAGTGAAAATGTTCCTCTTCCATTCTCATGGAACTTCCTCTGCTCCAGCTGCACCCACTGCCCCTCGTCCTATCCCTGAGCAGAGCCTGGCTCCATCCTCCTGACTCTTACCCTTTACATATTGATAAACATCAATGAGGTCACCCCTCAGTCTCCTCTTCTCCAATCTAAAGAGGCCCAGCTCCCTCAGCCTCTCCTCAGAAGGAAGATGTTCCACTCCTCCATCATCTTGGTGGCCCTGTGCTGGGCTCAGTCCCACTCATACAGCACTCACCTCGTTTCCTTCTGTGTGGAAACTGCAAATGGGCTAATTTAAGCATGGGCTCACTGGAATCAGCTGTGAGCCCTTGTTTTTTAGGAAAAGAGAATGGGATGTTGATTTTCTTCCTCTTGGTTGCTTTCCTGCTCCTGCTGCTGTCCCCCATGGGATGCATTTGTGTCTTGAGGGGCGACCACTTCTTCCTGGCGTTCATCACGACAGCTCGGCTGGATTTCCTCCTGCTCTGCTGCACCCAGAGTTTGCTGGCTGAGTTGACATTTTTTTTGGGTGCTTCAGCACTCTGGTCCAGCCCCACTGTGGGTTTTGGGTTTTCACTTTGGACTTTGATTTCTGCTGCTGTGTTGGGAGGAACAGAGTCTGGTGGCACAGCTGAAGAGAAGGTCGCTTTGCAATCTGCCTCTGAATCACAGCAAGGAGACTCAACAGCATCAGCCAAACATCCTAAGGCAGCTGACATTTCCAGAGTATAGCTGCTGGGATCCAAGAGGTAATGCTGTAGCTGGGAGAGGGACCTCTTGGAGTGGTTTGTAAAGGGGTGGATACATTCATCCTCCACTGGTGAGAGAGAAGAAGGAACTTCACTGTTTTGGCCAGAGGGGAGGTGGGTATTTTGATCCAGCTTTGTGTATTCCTGGAAGTGCTGTTTGATACATGTGCTGGTGCCAACTTTATCCCCCCATGAAGAATTGGTGGCTTTCTGTAAGGCATAGTGAAGTCTGGGCCAAACTGAAGTAATTTTTAAGGAGATGTCACTACTGTTGTTATCTTCCCTTTCACCTTGTGGATCGTGCTCTTCACCTGCAAAAGGAAAAGAACAGAGTTTTACTTCAACTAAAGAAGGATTAAATTCCCCAAATCACCTCCATCCTTCCATGCTAAGAGAACATGAGAGCTATGGAAAAGCCCCAGAAGCCAACCTAAAGAAAGCTAGCCCCAAGGGTGATGTCCTGCTTTGATGGATGCTTGTAACTGCTGAAGGTAAAAAAGAACTGCTTGTAGGAGGAAAAAGTGGATTCAACTAAGATGAGAGACTGCTGTTCTATCTCCTGTTCTATCTCCTGTTCTATCTCCTGTTCTATCTGCTAGCCAGGTATTACAGGCTGAGATCACACACAACATGGTCTAAGTCACTTTACTTCAGGAATTCTCACTACACGTGAATTTAGGGCAGACAGAGCTCTGAAAATACACAGGGTTTGCTCTTTGGGTTCTTTAATCTCTCTAAATTTAGGGATGCCCATGCAGGGTGTTAAGAAAAGCACCACTTGCACATCACTGGTGTTGCTTGTGGCCCTGTTGAGAAGCAACATCCAGCAGATCCATCCCTACCTGCTGTCAGCATGAAGACATCACATCAGAGCCCTGGAGAGGGGTGGGGAACACAGATTTCCCCCTCCAGGCAGATCTGGGGATCATATAAGTAAGCCCCATGAATACCTAGGTGATTAGGGATATGGTTTAGCATGAGACAGGAATGGTTGGACTCAATGATCCTAAAGGTCTTTTCCAACCTTGTGATCCTGTGATCTTCTCTATCTGGAAGATACTGAAAACAGAATTTCAGCACAACTTAACACCCTATCACATCAGCACAGACTATCATAAGTTTAGCTCCCAATAGGGATCAAGATCATAGAATCCCAGACTGGGCTGGGTTGGAAGGGACCCCAAGGATCACAGAGCTCCAACCCCCCTGCCACAGGCAGGGACACCAACCTCCGGGCCTGGAGCTACACAAGGTTGCCCAGGGCCCCAGCCAACCTGGCCTTGAACACCCCCAGAGATGGGGCACCCACCCCCTCTCTGGGCAGCCTGTTCCAGCCCCTCACCACTCTCTCTGCAAAGAACTTCCCCCTAAGATCTCCTCTCACCCTTCCCTCCTCCAGCTTCACTCCATCCCCCTTGTCCTGCCAGTCTCTGCCCTTGAACAAGCTGATTCCCCTCCTGTTCCTCTGCTCCCTTCAGGGACTGGAAGGCTGCAATGAGGTTTCCCCCACAGCCTTCTCTTCTCCAGGCTGACCCAGCCCAGCTCCCTCAGCCTCTCTTTGTAGGGGAGCTGCTCCAGCCCCCTGATCATCTTCATGGCTCCTCTGACCCCTCTCCAACAGCCCCACATCTTCCTTGTGTTGGGCCCCAGCTCTGGACACAGGACTCCAGATGAAGGAGTCTGGAAGCTTGAGGGTGCCTGCCCTCACACATGTCACCACTGAGCAGGCTCTGCTTGGCTTGGCTGTGTCCTCTCAGGGTCTGGAAACTCCTGGGTAGCTGAAGCCTGTCAGCAGAGCTCCATTCTCACACAACCCAGACTTTGTTGGCTTCACCCACTGCAACGCAGCAGCGTGATGTCAGCACCCTGCACCCACAGGCTTGGCCCACCTGTGTGTTATGATCTGACTCTGAGGTTTCTTTTGGTTGCAGGGCTGGTGCCTTTCTCCATCACATCTCTTCCCAGCAAGGCAAAGGCATTTCTCTTCCCCTCCCAGATGTGTGATTTCCTTCCCCTATTGGCCTTGTGCTGGCAATGCCCATGCTTCCTCCTGAGAAAGCCAGGTGTCTGTCCCCATGGGCTGGCTCCCAGTTGCTGTCCTCCCTGTCTGGCTCAGGAATGCTGCAGCATGTCTGCACAGCAGGCTTCTTATGCCTGCCCTACATTCCTCCCTGTCTGGACAGGAGGGGAACAGCTTCAGAGGCAGCTTGTTTCAAAATGGAAAACATTATTCATGCTTCAAGCCTGAGCTGAGGGACTTCAGATGCATCCAACCTCCTTCACCCTCCCTTTCTCTTTGCTTCTTTCCCAGCACTCTGGCTGTCTGCAGTGATTCAACTTCAAAACTGCTCCACTGTTCTGCTGATCTTCAAAGGAAGGAGAAACCCTGAAGGAAAAAGGGTTTATAACCCCAGAGGAAAGAGGGCTTGCACCCAGGGGACAGTCTGGGCTGGCTGGGGTGATGCCACTTGTGTAGGGAGAATGGGAGAGCACGTGCAGGAGTCCTGCTGGCAGCAGAGGGAGAACATCTGGAAGCCATCAACATTCAGATCACAGCATGTAAAAACAGGGAGTGTTTGCTCCATGTTAGCTTCTCCCCCTTGCCTCTTTGCTTTGCCACCAGCTGCTTGCTGGGTGCTTCAGCTTTGCCTCCTCTTTAGTATCAGCACCAGCCACAGGCAGTGGTGGCTACAGCCCCAAACCTTCCTCCCAAGCAGCTGGCTGCACCACCATCACTCTGGGATGCTCCTTACACTTGGTGCCCTCTCCTGTCTCCACCACCACCTTCCACAGTAACCTTCTTCAAGATCAATGCCTCTTTGCCCTGCTCTCCTCTCCACCAGCATAGTCAGCCTTCCAGGAACAGATCCCTCTGCTCTGGAGGGTATTTGCTGTTTGTTGTGGGACTGGTCAGCAAGATTTCAATATCTGAGTGGTTGATTCTCCCTCTCCAGTTTGC
This sequence comes from Porphyrio hochstetteri, assembly GCA_020800305.1. Classification (NCBI taxonomy): domain Eukaryota; kingdom Metazoa; phylum Chordata; class Aves; order Gruiformes; family Rallidae; genus Porphyrio; species Porphyrio hochstetteri. The sequence continues at coordinate 1,922,244 of CM036905.1, forward strand.
TCTCCAGCCACTCTTCACCCTCACCTCACCCAACTTCAGGCCCTTGCTTGAGGCATCACAACAACAACCCAATCCCAGGTTTGACCTGGCACTTTGGATCTCCAGCCTGCTGCCTCAGGAGGAGCCTGTCTCTCTCCTCTGCTTAGAAAAGAAACTAAACCAGTTGCCACTAACACAGCCACCAGCAGCACACCCTCAAAATTAGGCTGACTGAATTCAGGCATCAAAACCACTCACACCCTGCACTGCCAAGTCACCACCATGTCTTCACCCAACTTACAAGCCTACTTGGTACCCACATCCTGATGGAGAGAGTTTATAATTGGAGGTTAAACAGTGAAAAAGAGAAAGCAAGGTCTGGTTGGCTCTTCTGCTTTGTCTTCTGAGGAGGGATGCTGGGTTTGTGATGTGAGGCTCTGTCAGCAACACCAGGCAGGCATCACTCACACAGAGGCAGCCTGAAATAAACAGGCTCTTGGCTTGTCCCTGGGATGACTCAACAAAAAACAAGCCAGAAGTTACACAAAGCAAAAAATCCCCCCTGTTTCTATGTTGTTTGGGGATCAGCAAGGCTGGAAGTGTTACTGGTAGAGCAGATGCAGGGATGAAGCTGTCTGGGAGAGGCTGAGCAGTGACTATGTCCACAAGAGGAAATGGTAGTGTGAACGTGTAGAAAGCTGACAGACACAAAGGAAATCTCAGACAAGTGAAACAGATGTTGAAGGTTGTTCTTATTTCACTCTTGGTTTTCTCTTATTGAGTGCCTCTGTGTCTGTTCTGCATGAGAAGCAGCAGGTTTTGGGGCTGCAGACAGCTTGGATTCACCTCCCAGGTCCCAGAACTGTGACTCACCTCGATGGTGACAGAGCACTGGGGCTCTGCCCAACACCACATCCCTGCCACCCTCCCTCACCCTCACACACCCTGAGTGGTTTGTCATGGCCCTGCTGCCAGCATTTATGGATCCTGAAGCAGGGAAAACACACAATACAGCTGCTCCTCCAAACCCCTGCTGCTCTTTAGGGACTGGTTCCTCTTCCACATCCCTCCCCATGCCAGCAGCAACCTTTCATGGAGCCCATTTCACTTGTTATCTCAGCAGAAAACAACTACTTTGGGGGTTTTTTTAGGGCAGACTCCTCTCCTGCTGGTTTAGCACACCCACATCAGCTCCATCCAGGGTCCAGCAAGTGCCTTATGGCGTTGTGCCCCCTGAGGACACCTTTAGGGATGGAAGCCAGGCTCTGTAGGACTCAGACTCAGACATATAACATGGTTCAGGGAGTGGATGCTGCTGAAAACTGACCAAGAAGGAGGCAAGTAATTCTTTCTCACTCCTACCATCTTCCTGCAAAGGGGGAAGGATGCACAGGGAATGGGTGAGGCAGGGAACCTTGTTTGGATCAGCTTAAAACACAGCACAGCCTTTGCTTTGCTAAAGCTGTAGGTGGTTCTGAGCAGAGAAATCAGCTCTTCAAGAGCAATGTGGCTGTGAGGACCTTTCAGTGAGGATCTCACACCCAAAACACACTGTCTGAAGCCAGCAAAGGGCATTTCCTTACCTCTCTGGCACACTGACCGGGGTGAGGTGAACAGAAACAGGGCCAGGAGGCTGATGGGCTCCTTGGTGTGGTCAAACCCTAAGAAAAAGAAGCAACAAGTTTTGTTTAAACTGAGGCCTCTAAACCAGAGCAGGATGTTTAAGCACAGATGCTGGTTTCTACAGAGCATCTTACCATCACCTGGTGCCAAGGCAGACGATGAGAGGAGGATAAGGACTCCTTGATCTTGTAAATATTTGATGATTGCCTAAAACAAACAAAGTGAGAGTAACCACTCCCTTCCCTTCTCAGCACACACTGTATCACCCAGCATGACTGGCAACCAACCCTGCTTGTGGGTGAACATGTGCCAACACCACTGATTCGTTCCCAGATGAGGAGGACACTGGTAGGATCAACTGGGACCTGCAACCCAAAGTATTCCTCAATGTCCTCACCATCAGAAGGACATTGAGGTCCTGGAGTGAGTCCAGAGAAGGGCAACCAGGCTGGGGAAGGGGCTGGAGGGCAAATCCTCTGAGGAGCAGCTGAGGGAGCTGGGGGTGTTGAGCCTGGAGAAGAGGAGGCTGAGGGGAGACCTTCTCCCCACCTCCCCTGCCCTGCCAGGAGGGTGCAGAGAGGTGGGCGATGGTCTCTTCAGCCAGGGGACAGGAGATGGGACAAGGGGCACTGGGCTCAAGCTGCCCCAGGGCAGGGTCAGCTCAGCTGGGAGGGCAAAGTTCTTCCCTGGCAGAGTTGTGGGGCTGTGGCACAGGCTGCCCAGGGAGGGGGCTGAGTCCCCAGCCCTGGGGGTGTTTCCCAGCCGGGGAGATGAGGTGCTCAGGGATCTGGTTTAGCACAGGACAGGAATGGTTGGACTTGATGATCTTAAAGGTCTTTTCCAACCTTGGGATTCTGTGATGTTACCACTCAGCTCTCAAACTCCTCCTATATGTGCCTTAAAAATTAATCATGCTTAGCCAAACCTCCTGCAATTAATGAAGAAGGTTAAGAATTTTAGTCAAGTTCAAAACCTCAGTGGTGGCTCAGCCAGGAACAGCTCACAGAAACCCAAGGGAAAGCCAAGGTGGGCACCAGCACCTGACAAAATACAGCCCATGCTTTCAGCCACAAGCCTGACTGAAGTTCAGGCCATGCAACTTGCTTATTAGCAAGTCTAAGCATCACCTGTGTCTGTCTCAGAGCTGGATGAGCACATGTCTAAAGTGATATGTACATTTATTGAGGCTGTTCTTGTGTCTGGGTGTCGCTTGGTGCCTCACTGCAGAGCCTGGCTTGGAGTTGTTCCATCTGTGGGGACACCCATTTGAATCACAGAATCCCAGCACATCAGGAGTTGGAAGGGACCTTGAAAGCTCATCCAGTCCAACCCCCCTGCTAAAGCAGGATCACCCAGACTAAATCCCACAGGAACACATCCAGGACCATGGGGTTTGAATGTCTCCACAGAAGGAGACTCCACAACCTCTCTGGGCAGCCTGTCCCAGGGCTCTGCCACCCCCACAGGGAAAAAGTTTCTCCTTATGTTCATATGGAGTCTGTGTTAGTTCAGAACCTGTGAATAATGTTACCTAAAGTTTCAAGAGAGAATTTAAAAGGCAACTTTTAACATTTCAAAATACTTACCAAGTCCTTTTCCTTCAGGTTTTTTACTAAGTGATCCATTTTATATTGATCCTTGTTTGCTGTTTCTACTTCATACAGACTGAAGTAAACACCCTGAAAGCAGACTGTAAAGGAAAGAGAGAGAATGTGATGTTGAAACAGTGCCTCTTGCACAACTCTGAACAAACAAGTCCTTCCTCCCAGGAAGATGGGTGTGCAGTCAGTGAAAGTTAGGTAGGGTTTAAAAACCCACCCCAAACTTATCACTGGTCTATGGCTTTATATCTCAGTGAGTTTTCTCTTCAACCCATGGTTCACAGGAGATGTTTCATAGAATCATAGAGTGGCATGGGTTGGAAGGGACCCCAAGGATCACAGAGCTCCAACCCCCCTGCCACAGGCAGGGACACCAACCTCCAGGCCTGGATCTACACAAGGTTGCCCAGGGCCACAGCCAACCTGGCCTTGAACACGTCCAGGGATGGGGCATCCACCCCCTCTCTGGGCAGCCTGTTCCAGCCCCTCACCACTCTTTCTGTAAAAAAGTTCCCCCTAATATCTAATCTAAACCTTCCTTCCTTTAGTTTTAATCCATTCCCCCTTGTCCTGTCTTTGTCTACCCTTTTAACAAGCTGATTCCCCTCCTGTTCCTCTGCTCCCTTCAGGGACTGGAAGGCTGCAATGAGGTCCCCCCACAGCCTTCTCTTCTCCAGGCTGACCCAGCCCAGCTCCCTCAGCCTCTCTTCATAGGGGAGCTGCTCCAGCCCCCTGAGCATCTTCATGGCTCCTCTGAACCCTCTCCAACAGCCCCACATCTTTCTTGTGTTGGGCCCCAGCTCTGGACACAGGACTCCAGCTGGGGCCTCAGGAGGGCAGAGCAGAGAGGGACAATCCCCTCCCTGTCCCTGCTGCCACCCCTCTGCTGATGGAGCCCAGGATCCCATCGCCCTTCCCAGCTGGAAGAGCACACTGCTGGCTCAGGGGAAGCTTCTCATCCCCCAGAACCCCCAGGTCCTTCTCAGCAGGGCTGCTCTCAAGTGATTTGAGCAATGCTGTGTCCTTCCACAGAGACAGGAAGCCTTTCAGAAGGAGATGGCTCATCCACACTCTTTGCTCCTATGGAGCATCCTTACTCTGGGCTTTGTTTCCCAAAGGAGTTTAATATTGAGCCAGGGCAGGTTTAGATTAGACTTTAGAAGAACATTTTTGACTGCAAGAGTTGTCAGGGCCTGGAACAGGCTGCCCAGGGAGGGGGTTGAGTCACCTTCCCTGGGTGTGTTCAAAAAAAGGGTAGATGAGGTACTTAGGGATATGGTTTATCTTAGGTTGGGATTGGTTGGACTTGATGGTCTTTTCCAACCTTGTGTGTGATTCTGTGACCTCATTGCAGCCTTCCAGCCCCTGAAGGGAGCAGAGGAACAGGAGGGGAATCAGCTTGTTAAAAGGGTAGATAATGGCAGGACAAGGGGGATGGAGTGAAGCTGGAGGAGGGAAGGGTTAGAGGAGATATTAGGGGGAAGTTCTTTGCAGAGAGAGTGGTGAGGGGCTGGAACAGGCTGCCCAGAGAGGGGGTGGGTGCCCCATCCCTGGGGGTGTTCAAGGCCAGGTTGGCTGTGGCCCTGGGCAACCTTGTGTAGCTCCAGGCCTGGAGGTTGGTGGCCCTGCCTGTGGCAGGGGGGTTGGAGCTCTGTGATCCTTGGGGTCCCTTCCAACCCAGCCCAGTCTGGGATTCTATGATTAACAAAAACAAGGTCTTGGACCTGTTTTACGCCCTGAATTTTACAGTAAAATTCTTGTGTTTGGTTTTTCCTCTCTTTCATCAGGCAGCTGCAAGACTGTGTGGCTCCACAGCACCTTCATCAGGTGTTGCTCTGGCCTCCCCAGTTTCTCCTGCCTCCTTCCCTGCCCTGGTGTTGTCCTCTGTCCATCTGCACTGTGAGCTGAATGGTAACCCCCAAAACAGGCTGGCTGTCAACCAGTCCAATCAGTGCCCCAACCTGGCTCAGCAGAGGAACACCACAGGGAACACCACAGCAGCCCACACTTATTTTGGGGAAAGATGCCATGGAAAAGCACCTGGACCTCCTGCAAATCACATTCAGAGGTCTCCATGTGCAAGCTGTGGTATCCTTGCCAGTAACTGTGTGTGTGCTGCAAGGCACAGCCACTCACAACCATCAGAAGCTCAACACCTTGGGGCTGAGAGCTGCCAGGAGTGTCAAAACCACAACCCAAAACCCAATCAGCAGTATGCACCCCAAAGTGTGACTGGGCACAGGCCCCCTCCTCCCCACCCTGCACTGACAAGGGCAGAGAGGTTCCCCCATCCACCTTGCTGCAGGAGACACTGGGTCAGACCCCAGGAGCTGGAGTGTCCCTCACCTCACAGGGAGATCATGTGAGGGACACTCCAAGGGGGAAGTTTGTCTCCCTGCATTTTCTAGCAGTTGCATCATGTCTGGCACCTTGCAGGGTGGGAGCTCAGGTCTCAAAACAGGGTGTCCCACCCTGTCCTGTCCCAGCAACAAGCTGATTTAGGGGCTGCTTTGGGGAGAGGATTATATCACAGCAGGAGAGCACACAAAGAGTAGAAAGAAAAACATCCCTGTGCTGCCTTGGCATTTTCCCTCACTTATTTGCAACCAGCCACCCTTGAAGACAAGACCCAGCTCAGGAGGACCTGAGCTCTGATCCCCTCTTATGGCACAGCTCAGTTACTCACCATGCTGGTGGGTTTTACACTCACCTTCACTCTCAATATAGTTTCTCTTCCCAAATGCAGCTTCTGGAAGCTTTTTCTTCAAGTCAGACAACCCCATGACATGGTTAATGTCCAGGGTGGGAGGCCTGTTGGGGATAAAGCAGCAGATAGTGAGATCAGAAGCATAAAAAGCTCTAAGGATTAAGCACAGCAAAGAGTCCTGGTTGCTCTGTCACTGTGAAACCAGAGAAAGCAGCTCTGAAGAAGGCTGGAGAAGGTGAGTCTTGCTTAGCACTTTGCTGATTTGAGGATCCTGTTTGTAAACACCTCCAAAGAGTGATATTGGTGGCTGTGTTTCTGGTGGCTGTCTCCAGCTTTTCCAAATTGCTGCCTGTTGGTTGGCTTCTGACTGTTGAGGAGTTGAAGCAGCTGGTTTTTTGGCATGATAATTACCTCAGTCATGTGTTTACATCACACTGGTCTGTAAACACAACCAGCTGATCATACACACACCATCAGGAAGCCCACTTCTCCCAAGGAGAAAAGTCCTAAACAGGACTAATGGATTTAGAATAAACATCCCAAAGCAGTTAACGAAAAGAAAGGATAAAATACAGCTGTTTGCAGCTGCTGGATGTCCCCAGACAGCTGTTGCTGTGACACTGCACTGCTGGTTGCCCAACACCACTTTGCTGACACTGATGGATGTCCTGACAATGCTGATGGGAATGTTGGTTCAGCTACAAGATGATGCTGATGGAGCAGGAAAGATAAAACTGCCTTTTGATGGTACACAGCCACCAGAAGGTGTTAATGCTTCACACTCCCCAAATCACAGAGAAAGGAGAGAAAGGGGAAACTTACAGTTGGGCTGGAATCGTGGAGCTGTGTGGGGTCTTCAAGGTGATGGTACCCAAAAGCTGGCCCCCGATGGAGAGCTGCCCCCTCCATGGACAGTACAGTGCTACAGGCAAAAGGGAGACCAGCTCAGAGAAAGCAGGAGAGGAGAGGAGGGCAAACACAGAGAGGTACATTTATCACACAAAACCAAGCAGCAGATGGGCCTACCTTTGTGGTTAAGCTCAGGTCTAGAGAAAAGGGAGAAAAAAAGAGGAATATTTAGCAATGGGAAAAAGAAAAGCAGCCCATAATAGGGTAGTTTGGAACAGCAGTGAGTTGCTTACAGGTTCTCCATAGCCAAGACAGGCATTTCCTTTGGCTCCAGGTACTGGCAGGCAATGACTATGTAGGGGCAGATCTGCCTGGGCCGCTCAGCAGTGCTGCCATTGGACACTTCATACACGTAATACTGGGGTGAGAAGGGGAAAAAGAGGGGAAAAACCAGGGTGAGGAATGAGTGAGGCACCTAAACCAGCACTGGGTTCATTCCCCTGCAGCCTGCAAGCCAGCTGACTGCAGAGTCCTGCTGCAAAGTTGTACCTGGCTCTGCTCGAAGGCCTTGAAGTGGCTGGTCTTTGAGGGGAGGTTGGTTCTGCTCACGGTGACGTGACAGTCATAACCAGGAGATGGGCAGGTGTAGCTGGTGCTGTGATTCTCAGAGACCACCTTGACCTTTCCCTGTGCCAGGGAAGGGGAGAGGAGAGGAGGGGGGAAAGGAGAGGAGAGGAGGGGGGAAAGGAGAGGAGAGGAGGGGGGAAAGGAGAGGAGAGGAGGGGGGAAAGGAGAGGAGAGGAGGGGGGAAAGGAGAGGAGAGGAGGGGGGAAAGGAGAGGAGAGGAGGGGGGAAAGGAGAGGAGAGGAGGGGGGAAAGGAGAGGAGAGGAGGGGGGAAAGGAGAGGAGAGGAGGGGGGAAAGGAGAGGAGAGGAGGGGGGAAAGGAGAGGAGAGGAGGGGGGAAAGGAGAGGAGAGGAGGGGGGAAAGGAGAGGAGAGGAGGGGGGAAAGGAGAGGAGAGGAGGGGGGAAAGGAGAGGAGAGGAGGGGGGAAAGGAGAGGAGAGGAGGGGGGAAAGGAGAGGAGAGGAGGGGGGAAAGGAGAGGAGAGGAGGGGGGAAAGGAGAGGAGAGGAGGGGGGAGAGGAGAGGAGAGGAGGGGGGAGAGGAGAGGAGAGGAGGGGGGAGAGGAGAGGAGAGGAGGGGGGAGAGGAGAGGAGAGGAGGGGGGAAAGGAGAGGAGAGGAGGGGGGAAAGGAGAGGAGAGGAGGGGGGAAAGGAGAGGAGAGGAGGGGGGGAAAGGAAAAAAACCCCCTTAAACCACACAATTGTTCACAGAAACTTATTTAAAAAGACCCCTGAATCCCCTTTTTCCCCAAAAGATGGTGTTGCTGGCAGCCCTGTGCTCCCCACCACTGCAAAGGGTTTGTGGGTGTTTGTGTCCTAAACACAAGGGCCTGAGTTGGCTGAGTTTGGCACCCCCAGAAACCTGCACTGCTCAGCAGAGCAAACAGGACCAGTGTGGTTTTGGTGCCAGCTACAGAGCACAGGAACCAGTGGGGAGAGGAGAAAGGGGCCACATACCAGCCCTGTGGAGGAACAGAATGGGGCTGTGATCAAAGCCACCTTAGGATTCTCCTCCTGGACCCCCAAAATCATGGAATCATAGAATGTTCTGGGTTGGAAGGGACCCCAAGGATCACAGAGCTCCAACCCCCCTGCCACAGGCAGGGCCACCAACCTCCAGGCCTGGAGCTACACAAGGTTGCCCAGGGCCACAGCCAACCTGGCCTTGAACACCCCCAGGGACGGGGCATCCACCCCCTCTCTGGGCAGCCTGTTCCAGCCCCTCACCACTCTCTCTGCAAAGAACTTCCCCCCAATATCTCATCTCACCCTTCCCTCATCCAGCTTCACTCCAGCCCCCTTGTCCTGCCAGTCTCTGCCCTTGAACAAGCTGATTCCCCTCCTGTTCCTCTGCTCCCTTCAGGGGCTGGAAGGCTGCAATGAGGTCCCCCCACAGCCTTCTCTTCTCCAGGCTGAACCAGCCCAGCTCCCTCAGCCTCTCTCCATAGGGGAGCTGCTCCAGCCCCCTGATCATCTCCGTGGCTCCTCTGACCCCTCTCCAACAGCCCCACATCTTTCTTGTGTTGGGCCCCAGCTCTGGACACAGGACTCCAGCTGGGGCCTCAGGAGGGCAGAGCAGAGAGGGACAATCCCCTCCCTGTCCCTGCTGCCACCCCTCTGCTGATGGAGCCCAGGATCCCATCACCCTTCCCAGCTGCAAGAGCACACTGCTGGCTCAGGGGAAGTTTCTCATCTACAATGAGAATCTACCAAAATGCACATATCCAGGAAAAAAAGGTGACCCTATGGGCAATTTCTCATCTCAGCAGTGGAATTTGGAAGATCCTCTGCATCCTCTGCTGCCCTGCAGGCCACTGGTTGAGCCCAGCTGGAAATCTTGAGCTCCAGCCAATCATCCCACAGTCAAAATCCCTGATGAGCTCTCAACAGAGCTGACTTTACACCCCACCACAGTTAAGGGCAGCAATATTCTCATTTAAAAACCCTTTGCACTGTGTAGCAGCTTCTGAAAACCATTCCCCATGGAAAGAAAGACTTGGATTTTACCTTAATGAGCTTACAGATGACGATGTAGCCTGATTTTCCATGATACCAGGGTCTTGGATGAAGACAGTCTGCATACTTGGAAATATAAACCCCTGTGGAAGCAAAGCAATGTGAGAGAATGTGAATCATCTGGCCAGTAAAGCTGATTGCCAAGAAAGCCCTGGAAAGAAGACCCTCCTTGCAGAAATGGGAGTCTCTGCAGTGCTGCAAACCAGAGGACCACTTGGTGCTGTAAAATGGGTAAAATTCTGACTTTTCCCCCCTTTTTTTTGACTGCTGGAATGAAACAGCATTATATGTTTCAGGGTTTGCTCCAGGAAAGGAGTTAACTTGGGTTTCTCCTGGGAGAAGCAGCCTGACTAATGTCAGTTTTGCCCACACTACAGGAAAACAGATGCTCAAAATGGTTGGGGTATGGTAGGGACCTCTGGAGATCACCCAGCCCAACCCCCTGCCACAGCAGGGTCACCTTGAGCAGGCTGCACAGGACAGCACCCAGGATCATGGGGTTTGGATGTCTCCAGGGATGGAGACTCCACAACCTCTCTGGGCAGCCTGGCCCAGAGCTCAGGCACCTGTGGAGTGAAGAAGTTCCTCCTCATGCTGAGATGGACCTTCCTGTGTTCCACTTTGTGCCCATTGCCCCTTGTCCTGTCACTGGGCACCACTGAGAAGAGTCTGGCCCCATCCTCTGGACACCCACCCTTTAGATATTGATAAGTATTGATCAGATTCCCTCTCAGTCTCAGGCCAACCTGTCCCAGGTCTCTCAGCCCTTCCTCACACAAGAGATGCTCCAGGCCCCTCATCATCCTCACACCCTCCTCCTGCCTCTCTCCAGTAGCTCCCTGTCTGTCTTGAACTGGGGAGCCCAGCACTGGGGACACAACTCCAGATGCAGCCTCACCAGTGCAGGGAAGAGGAGGAGAACAGAACCTTCCTCACCTTGCTGACAAAAACAGACTGAGGGAGAGCTTGACTCTTAGGGGAAGATCTGGTGAAGGGCTTCCAGGTCAGACTGCAAGTGAAGCAGGTACTTTGCCCAATCTGGAGTAAGGCAGTGAGGATGTTTGTGTGGGGAACACACACTGGAAGGGCAGGAGAACTGGCCCACAGCACAGCACAGCCCCTCCCAAGCCTCTTCTTTGGCTCTTTACAGCCCTTCAGCATCCCAGATACCAACATGAACTTCTTACAACCCCGATTCTAACATTTCTTCCCACCAGTTCTCCATGCTCAGGTCATATCACATGGATTTACTGGGCATGGAGGGGTGTTGGCTCTTCACTCCTGCTTTGAATTTGTAGGGTATAGAAGGACATGGGAGGGAAAGAGGGACTGGGCAGGGGAAGGGCTACAGAAACACACCATAATATTCCTCTCATTCCATCAGGACTAAGCTGTACACCCAGATAAATTAACTTTTCAGTAATTAGCTGTCTTGGCCTGCAAAGACTTGCAGGGTGAGCAGTCAGAGCTGTTCTGCTCCTGGCAGGAGGGTGTGAGTGAAGAAGTGCAGTGCAGGACTCGTGAGGCCCCAGACCTTTGGGCAAGGAACAAGAAGGTTCTGAAAAGCTCTTTGACATGTCACAGTCTGCTCTGGTTCTTAACAGGCCTGCTGACAAAAAGCACAGCAAATGGACTCTGAAGAGCAAACCCAGTGAGGAGAGCTGCCAAAAAGCCACTTTGGTGACAAAGGTTGTTATTAACAAAGGAGAGAAAGCCTGAAATGGAGAGGGGAAGAGCCAAGAACTCATCTGGTTCAGCAGGCAAAAGGCAAACACTGCTGCTTGCTTGATCCAACCAAGTGCAGCTTCCCACGTAAGAAGCAGGGGAATTTCCAGAGGTTTTTGCAGTAAATAACAAAGCAATTCCAGCAGTTTGTCTGGGCTTTCACTTTTGTTTTTAAAGGAGTTGAGAGATCCAGAAGAGCAACCAAGATTCTTGATCCTCTTGGTTGGAAATCTTACCTTTTGCTGGGTCACCAAGTGTGGAAATAGAGCTGCTGTTTACACGGAGGCCAGTCTGACACACCTCTTTTGCCTTCAAAAGAAGAGACAACCTCTTTTACCATCAATTTTCAAAGAGAATAGATCATTATCTATCATATCACACATGGATTTACTAGCCAGGTTGGATGGGGCCCCGGGCAACCTAGTGTAGATCCAGGCCTGAGGTTGGTGGCCCTGCCTGTGGCAGGGGGGTTGGAGCTCTGTGATCCTTGGGGTCCCTTCCAACTCATGCCATTCTATGATTCTATGATTCTATGGAGGGGTGTTGGCTCTTCTCCTAGAGAAGTCCATGGGAGGGACATAGGGACTGGGGAGAAGGGCTATAGAACCACACCATAATATTCCTCTCATTCCATCAGGACTAAGATATACAGCCAGATAAATTAACTTTTCAGGAATTAGCTGTAATTACCTATTATCTTTGAAAAGATAATTCTCTTAATAGATAATTATCTATTACCTTAATAGATAATAATAATACACAGCCACTGAAATCCACAGTGCAACAGATGGGAAACCACTTCCACCAGGCAAACTCCTACTCCAAGTCAACTACAGATCATCACAGACCCAAAACACTCCCAATATAAAGAAAACTAAACAGTGTCCACAGGAAGAACCAACAGGAAGAACATCTGTTGTTTCAAGACATTAAATACTTGTGTTTATGAAGTGCTGCTACAAAAACCTATGGGGAAGTAAATGCTTAGAAGGATCTGGAAAAGATCCAGCATCTCCAGAAAGTGCTGGGAGTGCAAGGCTGGACTTTGCACTTTCTTTATCACTCTGTGGAAAAATAAATGCAACTGGGCTGGTCTGAAGGTAAAGGACATGTGCTGCTCTCTGCTCAGTCCTCCACAAGCTCACAATTAGTGTCTTGAAAGCATCTCACTGGCTTTGATTTAATCCAGATTCAAAGTGTGCTAAGAGCAAATGTGTGTTGGTGATAGGGCAGTTTGAACTCATTGTGGGTGAGAAATCAAAGCAAAGTGCTTGAACTGTGCTCAGGTCCTTTATAGGAAATACTGGGCACTCATCCCACCTAACTTCTGCCTCCTACAAGTGCCTAGCCAGCTAGGTTTCTCCTCTGAACATCAGGGAAAGGCACCTCCAAAGAGTGATTTAGCCTGAGGAGTTTAGATACCTGCTAGTGGTATCCTGGGCTCCATCAGCAGAGGGGTGGCAGCAGGGACAGGGAGGGGATTGTCCTTCTCTGCTCTGCCCTCCTGAGGCCCCAGCTGGAGTCCTGTGTCCAGAGCTGGGGCCCAACACAAGGAAGATGTGGGGCTGTTGGAGAGGGGTCAGAGGAGCCATGGAGATGATCAGGGGGCTGGAGCAGCTCCCCTATGAAGAGAGGCTGAGGGAGCTGGGCTGGTTCAGCCTGGAGAAGAGAAGGCTGTGGGGGGACCTCATTGCAGCCTTCCAGTCCCTGAAGGAAGCAGAGGAACAGGAGGGGAATCAGCTTGTTCAAGGGCAGAGACTGGCAGGACAAGGGGGATGGAGTGAAGCTGGAGGAGGAAAGGGTTAGAGGAGAGATTGGGGGGAAGTTCTTTGCAGAGAGAGTGGTGAGGGGCTGGAACAGGCTGCCCAGAGAGGGGGTGGGTGCCCCATCCCTGGGGGTGTTCAAGGCCAGGTTGGCTGGGGCCCTGGGCAACCTTGTGTAGCTCCAGGCCTGGAGGTTGGTGGCCCTGCCTGTGGCAGGGGGGTTGGAACTGTGTGATCCTTGGGGTCCCTTCCAACCCAGACCAGTCTGTGAACTGGCAAAACCAAGGGAACTTGCCCAAAAAACACCTGACAAACTCCCCAAAGTCTCTTTTCTAAGCATGCACGAAAGGTTTCAACTGCCTGTACTCAACCATAAATCCACTGGGACAACAGGAGACTCCTTCTGTGTCCCTGTAGAGGACAAAGGAGGCAGCCAAATCTCAATCATGAATTGACTGGAGAGGTGCAAAGCAAGATCCAGCACTAAAAGCAGGAGGTGCCTTCAAAACTTGCTCTGGGCTATTTATACAGCAGTGATTGCACTGGGGAACAGAGAGCCAGGACCCTTCAGTCCACAGATCTGCTTGGCTTTGGTGGGATGGAGCACACATGTGGGCACTTGGCATCAAACTTCTTAAGATAAATAAATATTTTTACCTCTTCTTCATTATCAAACAGGAGAAATGCAAAGGTCTCCTCCAGCTCCTCCTGGCTGTACCCAGCAGCTTCCTTTGCTTGGGCAAAAGCTTTGAGCTGCAGAAGACACAACACCACCTTGTTGTAGCCAAGTGACATGTTCATGGTGTAAGGACAGCGTGTCCCAAGTGCCACCTGTCATGGTAAGTATGGAGCAGCTGGTAGGCAGCCAGGTGATGCTGAACCACCTCAGGTTGCCCACACCCCATTCCCCACCACAAGGACCCCAATCCATGCATCTCTCTGTCCACTTGTCTCTGTGTTTGTCCCCAGCAGAACATTTCATCTCCTTCTGTGACCAAGTGATCCAGCTGGTGGATAAGGGAAAGGCTGTTGATGTAGTCTCCCTTGACTTCAGCAAAGCCTTTGACACAGTCTGCCAGGGTGTTCTCCTGGAGAAGCTGGCAGCCCATGGCTTGGACAGGTACACTCTTCACTGGGCTAAAAACTGGCTGGATTCATCCAGAGAGTGGTGGTGAATGGAGTTAAATCCAACTGGTGACCAGTCACAAGTGGTGTTCCCCAGGGGTTGGTAGTGGGGCCCATCCTCTTTTATATCTTTACTGATGATTTGGATGAGGAAACTGGGTGCACCCTCAGGAAGTTTGCAGATGACACCAAGTTGGGGGGAAGTGTGGATCTGCTGGAGGGTAGGAAGGCCCTGCAGAAGGACCTGGACAGGTTGGATTGATGCAGAGGCCAATGGGATGAAGTTCAACATGGTGAAGTGCTGGGTCCTGCACTTTGGTCATAACAACCCCAGGCAGAGCTACAGGCTGGGGGCAGGGGGCTGGGAAGCTGCACAGGGGAAAAGGATCTGGGGGTGCTGGTTGACACTCGTCTGACCATGAGCCAGCAGTGTGCCTGGGTGGCCAAAAAGGCCAACAGCATCCTGGCTTGTGCCAGGAACAGTGTAGCCAGCAGGAGCAGGGAGGTGATCATCCCCCTGTGCTCAGCTCTGGTGAGGCTGCACCTCGAATACTGGGTTGAGTTTTGGGCCCCTCACTCCAATAAAGACATTGAGGTCCTGGAGTGTGTCCAGAGAAGGGCAACCAGGCTGGGGAAGGGGCTGGAACACAAGTCTTACAAGGAGGGAACTGGGACTGTTTAGCCTGGAGAAGAGGAGGCTCAGGGGAGACCTTCTTGCTCTCTCCAGCTCCCTGGAAGGAGGTTGTGGGGAGCTGGGCTCAGCCTCTTCTCACAGATAACCAGTGACAGGACAAGGGGAATGGCTGCAAGTTGCACCAGGGGAGGTTCAGGTTAGAAATGAGGAGAAATTCCTTCTCCAAAAGAGTAGTTGGGCATTGGAAGGGGCTGCCCAGGGAGGTGGTGGAGTCACTGTCCCTCGGGGTGTTCAAGGAAAGGCTGGATGAGGTGCTCAGGGATATGGGTTAGTGAGTGATAGAGGTGGTAAGGGGATGGTTGGACTAGGTGATCTTGAAGGTCTTTGCCACCCTTAATGCTTCTGTGATTCTCTGATTTTCCATGTCCTCCAAGGGCTGGCAGGCACATGCAGCCTCACAGCATCACGCTGTGCTCACTCCAGGGAAGTCCAGCCTTATTCCACCTTGTTAGAGCATCATCAGCCACTGTGGAGCTTGTTTCACTGAGCAGCACGTGGGCTGGTGAAGCATCATGTTCAGTAGCCAGCTATGGCCATCAGAAGACAAATGATCACAGGCACAGAAAAGATGGGGAGACACTTGGTGGCACCCCTGTTTTTTTCCTCTCTCCACTGACCAGGAAAGCCTGAACTATTTAACTAGAGGGCAGGTGCTCTCATGAGAGCACAGTTCAGCAGGTTTGGCTGCAGCCAAATAACACATTAGTCCAATTTCTTGTGTCTGACAATTAAAGCAGAGGATGTTCTCAGTGCAGACAGAGAACATCATCAAACAGAGCTGGGTCAGCTCAGCTGGGAGGGCAAAGTTCTTCCCTGGCTGATGGAAGAACTGCCCTTGCAGCCATTCCCTCTTGTCCTGTCCCTGGTTATCTGTGAGAAGAGGCTGAGCCCAGCTCCCCACGACCTCCTTCCAGGGAGCTGGAGAGAGAAATAAGGTCTCCTCTGAGCCCATGATGTTTTGGGGCTTTAAAAAAAGAAGTTGTAGAAGGATGGGACTTTTTAAAAGGGTTGGAGGATAAGGAAACAATCTCATTGCTGCTTTTGCTTATTTTGGCTTTAGAATCACAGAGTCACAAGGTTGGAAAAGACCTTTAAAATCATCCAGTCCAACCGTCCCTGTCCTGTGCTAAACCAGATCCCTGAGCACCTCATCTCCCCGGCTGGGAAACACCCCCAGGGCTGGGGACTCAGCCCCCTCCCTGGGCAGCCTGTGCCACAGCCCCACAACTCTGCCAGGGAAGAACTTTGCCCTCCCAGCTGAGCTGACCCTGCCCTGGGGCAGCTTGAGCCCATTGCCCCTTGTCCCATCTCCTGGCCCCTGGCTGAAGAGACCATCGCCCACCTCTCTGCACCCTCCTGGCAGGGCAGGGGAGGTGGGGAGAAGGGCTCCCCTCAGCCTCCTCTTCTCCAGGCTCAACACCCCCAGCTCCCTCAGCTGCTCCTCAGAGGATTTGCCCTCCAGCCCCTTCCCCAGCCTGGTTGCCCTTCTCTGGACTCGCTCCAGGACCTCAACGTCCTTCTGATGCTGAGGAGCCCAGAACTGGACCCAGCACTCGAGCTGCAGCCTCCCCAGTGCCCAGTCCAGGGGCACAATCCCCTCCCCAGACCTGGAACTCGCAGGCAAATCAACAAATGACTTGATACCTGCTTTCCCAGGTTTTTATCCAGCTCCACAGTGACTACCCCACATTTAGGCAGCCAAAATAGACATCTAAGCTCTATTGCATTCATCACAAGCAGCAGACTGGTCATCTCCAGTCCTGAGAGGAGACAGCCTGCCTTCCACACCAGTGACAGTGGAAATGGAGGGGTGAAGGCATTTTTAGAGTGGTTCTGTACACGCTCCAGTGGATTGGAGAAAGGGACACAGGGTTAAAAGCTGTGCTTGCTGAGGGGAGACAAAAGAAATGCCACGTGGAAACCTGCATTGCTGTTAATCAGCAGAAGTCCAATCACCTTAAAGTTCTCCTGCCAGCTATCAAATCAGCATTTCAACCTGCCCCAAAGCCCTTCTCCAGGAACTGCTGGTGAAGTTTTGGCTGAATGGACCTTTTGTTCCTGATCAGGCTGGGAAGAGTGAAGCACAAACGGGGCTCTGTAAGGCAGGCAGCTCAGCCACAGGCAGCAAAGGTAAGACAGACCTACCAATAAACCAGCATTTACAGATGTCTGCAGCACCCAGAGAAACACCACCCCCTTCCCAAGCTGCCAGCAACACCCCACTCCACCACTGGCCTTACCTCACTTAGAAAAACATTGTTTTCCACCAGAATTGCTTGGCTGTACTGAAAACCCTCCTGAGATGTGGAGTCCAAGTAGGAGTTCTGCAGCACCGAAACCGCTGTCTGCAAAAGGGAACGTGACTCTTCTGACTCTGGATGAAAATCTAGAGGAACCAAGGAAAAAAAGGGGGTACAAATAGTAACTCTGGGTATCCCTGGATCAATATGGGACCTCAGCTGTGGTGGGTGGTATTTAACAAGTCCAGATCTCACAGAATCACAGAACCACAAGGTTGGAAAAGACCTTTAAGCCCGTCAAGTCCAAGTGAAGTCAAGTCTCCATGAAGCTCAGCAGGAGCAGCAGCTCCCCTCCAGCCATACAAGCCCCAAGTCTCGGTCTACAAGTCAAATTGTCCTTTGGGAGGAGGAAAACAGGCTCCCTGTTTGATAGTGAGCCCTTGGAAACCTTTGGCACAGGAGATTAAAGAAAGAAAGAAAGAAGAAGATTCATTAGCAACCACTAGAAGCAAAGCCTGGTGGTAAATGACCTTTATGCTGAGCAGGTCAGAGTGTTCAGTTGTGCCAGAGTGTTACTTAGATTCATTGCAGGCTTTCATAGGGTGTGGGAGATGATGTCTACACACAGGATGAATCCCAGCAGATGCTCAGCTTCTCAGCATTCTCTTGTTTTCCTAAAGGTCTTGAGTGCTGTGGTTTTCAACACCACAAAAGCAAACCTTCCTTCCAAGCCTCAGTGGGTTTTCTCAAAGCCTGATTTCTCTTGACATCTCTGAAGGAAAACATCCCAGTAAAATACTTCCCAACAGCATCCCACCAAGAAGAGGTCCCAAAGCAGTTGACATATAAATTCCCAACACAGAAACAAGGGAAAGTCCTGCAGTATTTGTGCTCTTGCAGCTGTTAGAATCCAAATATTAAATAAAGCAGCCACTTTGAAATGGATGAAATCACAGAATCATAGACTGGGCTGGGTTGGAAGGGACCCCAAGGATCACAGAGCTCCAACCCCCTGACACAGGCAGGGACACCAACCTCCAGGCCTGGAGTTACACAAGGTTGCCCAGGGCCCCAGCCAACCTGGCCTTGAACACCCCCAGGGATGGGGCACCCACCCCCTCTCTGGGCAGCCTGTTCCAGCCCCTCACCACTCTCTCTGCAAAGAACTTCCCCCCAATATCTCCTCTAACCCTTCCCTCCTCCAGCTTCACTCCAGCCCCCTTGTCCTGCCAGTCTCTGCCCTTGAACAAGTTGATTCCCCTCCTGTTCCTCTGCTCCCTTCAGGGACTGGAAGGCTGCAATGAGGTCCCCCCACAGCCTTCTCTTCTCCAGGCTGACCCAGCCCAGCTCCCTCAGCCTCTCTTCATAGGGGAGCTGCTCCAGCCCCCTGAGCATCTCCATGGCTCCTCTGACCCCTCTCCAACAGCCCCACATCTTTCTTGTGTTGGGCCCCAGCTCTGGACACAGGACTCCAGCTGGGGCCTCAGGAGGGCAGAGCAGAGAGGGACAATCCCCTCCCTGTCCCTGCTGCCACCCCTCTGCTGATGGAGCCCAGGATCCCATCGCCCTTCCCAGCTGCAAGAGCACACTGCTGGCTCAGGGGAAGCTTCTCATCCCCCAGAACCCCCAGGTCCTTCTCAGCAGAGCCTGGGCTCAGTCTCTGCTGCACATATAAACCCTTTATTACTGGTGCTGATTCATGAGCAATGAGATTTCAAACCCTAGGCTGAGCTTGCAACACAGACACATCAAACAGTTTCCTTCTTCTGGCCCATACACTAGAAAATAAAGCAGTCACCTGTAAGTGCCTCCATGATCCTTGGGGTCTCTTCCAACCCAGACCAGTCTGGGTTGTAGAACCACCAGGTTTTGCTTATTTGTTGCTCCTAAAGAAAAACCTCATCAAAATTTTTGAGGACAAATGGGTAAAGTTCTCATTTTAAGCTCTAAAGTTGGTCCTTTGGAGCAAGATAACTTCTGTTGTTCACCCTATAACCTACCTGGTGCTCTGGATCCTATCTTTAAAGGGTAAGTTTTAATTATGGGTTTGGTTTGTTTCTTTCTGTTCCTCCTCTCAATTAAAAAGGAGAAAATACAGGATCATTCCCTAGCTCAGAAATCTTGGTTCTTCTCAAATTACTCAAGGCCAAAAAAGGATCTAATATATAGAAGAGGAAAAATAACAGTTCAGACTGTACATATTAAACTCATTTAGCTATGATGCTCTAAGCTGGCTCAACCAGTCCCCAGTATGAGGCTTAACAGGGGAAGGGAGACAGTGTCTGCTTTGTGCCAAGCAAAACAAGATGCAGACAAGGCAAAAAGTGGGGGGAAACAGGCTAAAAATGGCTCAAAACATGGTTTAAAGAAAAGCATGGAGAGGGCAGGTGGGAATGGAAATTTGGAGCACAGAAAGGAAAGTTTTTCACAGTATTTTTGCCTTGTTTAAACTTGTTCTGGGGTCTTTTGTGGCTTCTTCTATTTACTTTGTAAACCTCCCACTTTCAGGTGATGGTTGTCATCTTCAGAAGGAGTCAAAAAGCAGGTGAACACAACTAGACTCTGAAGCACAGAAGGAGGAAAAACAAAGAGTTCTTTCTTCCAGCATGCTCCCACTATGATGATTTTTCCTCCTGGAGCCTAATGAGGACAGGATGTCTTTTATTTTGCTTTGTCTGTGCCTCCTGCATCTTGACAAAGTCAATGAAGCAGTCAAGTAGTTCAGACTCCTCTTGGGAAATCAGATCCCAGCTCTGGTCCAAGGCTTGGACCAACCAGGTCTCATTCTGCTACCTGCCCCAAGCACAACAATCCTTGTGTTCAGAGTCATCCTCCATGGAGTGACAGCCCTGGTCTCTGCATCTTAGATATTGGGGGGAAGTTCTTTGCAGAGAGAGTGGTGAGGGGCTGGAACAGGCTGCCCAGAGAGGGGGTGGGTGCCCCATCCCTGGGGGTGTTCAAGGCCAGGTTGGCTGGGGCCCTGGGCAACCTTGTGTAGCTCCAGGCCTGGAGGTTGGTGGCCCTGCCTGTGGCAGGGGGTTGGAGCTCTGTGATCCTTGGGGTCCCTTCCAACCCAGCCCAGTCTATGATTCTGTGATCTTCTCTATCAGCCTAAACAAGCCCAGCTCCCTCGATAGCTCCTCAGGGCCCAAAAGCCCAGGACTGCAGCTGCTGCTATTTCATTTCACAGCTACTGCTCCAAACAATCTCACCTTCCAGGGGGAGATAATGCTGCTTCTCCTACCAACAGCATCCTGCAGCTCTGCAGCACTGGCCAAGCTCAGGTCTTGGTGTGACAAAGGCCACGTCTGGACGTGTGAGCTGGGAGCCAGTTTTGGTTCCACGCTGAGTATGAGAGACACTGAGCTGACAGAGAGAGATTAAGGGGTTAAAACCCCCACTGGGTGCAGGACACCTATTGAGGGTGTGGGGTGCTAAATCAGCAAAAGCTCTGGTGATTTCAGGGGTAAAAGAATCATTGAATGGGTAAGGTCAGAAAGGACCTTTGAAGCCCATCTAGTCCCACCCTGCAGTGAGCAGGGACATCTTCACTAGAGCAGGGTGCTCAGAGCCCCATCCAGCCTGACCTTGGATGTCTCCAGGGATGGGGCCTCCACCACCTCTCTGGGCAACCTGGGCCAGGGATCCACCACCCTCAGAGGGAAGAACTTTTCCCTAATACTCAACCTAAATCTCCCCTTTTCCAGTTTAAACCATCTCCCCTCATCCTATCACTCCCAGCCCTCAGGAACAGTTCTTCCCCAGCTTCCTACAGGCACCTTCCAGAGACTGGAAGGGGCTATAAGGTCCCCCTGGAGCCTTCTCTTCTCCAGGCTGAACAAACCAAACTAGTTAAGATGATGATTTTAAAATAAACAAAAAAAAAAAAGCCTGAGAAGCTTTTGGAAATGCAACAAACCCAGACATTCTGCAGGTGACAAACACGTTCTGTCCAACAAGCTCAGCTGCAGCATCCAAATTAAAGTCCAAAGGGGGAAACAAACAAGTTTCTGTATGAATACAGAAATATTTGAGATGAAACAACCTCAGAATTTGGCACCGAGCTCAGCAACTTGCTGTGACCCTCATCTCCCCTTTCAGATTTAAGGGGCTCCTTCAGATCTGGTCCCAGCCTAAAGATGAGTCTGATGCCACCCTAAAGATGAGTCTGCACCCACAGAAACACACACACAAACCCCTGACACATCCAGGTTTCAGCTGTGTGAGCAGAAGGCCCTTGACATTCTCTGCGTAGGCTGTGAGGAGGTGAAAGTGAAAGTGCCTAAACTAGAAGTAAAAGTGAAAGTGCCCATTCACAGAATCACAGAATCACAGAATTGTAGGGGTTGGAAGGGACCTCGAGAGATCATTGGGTCCAACCCCCCCGCCAAAGCAGGCTCCCTAGCTCATATTGCTCAGATAGGCGTTCAGGCGGGTCTTGAATATCTCCAGTGAAGGAGACTCCACCACCTCCCTGGGCAGCCTATTCCAGTGCTCAGTCACCCTCACTGTGAAAAAGTTCTTCCGCATGTTGGTGCGGAACTTCCTATGCTCCAACTTGCAGCCATTGCCCCTTGTCCTATCCCCACAGACCACTGAAAAGGGGCTGGCTGATTCCCCCTGCATCCCCTGCTTCAGATAATTATAAACTTTGATTAGGTCCCCCCTTAGTCTTCTCTTCTCAAGGCTGAACAGTCCCAGCTTACTCAGCCTTTCCTCATAGGGGAGATGCTCTAGGCCCTTAATCATCCTCGTAGCCCTTCTTTGGACTCTTTCCAGGAGATCCCTGTCCTTTTTATACCAAGGAGCCCAGAACTGGACACAATACTCCAGGTGGGGCCTGACCAGGGCAGAGTAGAGAGGGAGGATCACCTCCTTTGACCTGCTGGCTACACTCCTCCTGATGCATCCCAGGATCCCATTGGCTCTCTTGGCCACCGAGGCACACTGCTGGCTCATGGCCAACCTGTCATCTACCAGGACCCCCAGGTCCTTCTCCACTGAGCTCTTCTCCAGCAGGTCATCCCCCAGCCTGTACTGATACAAACAGTTGTTCCTTCCCAGGTGCAAGACTTTACACTTGCTTTTGTTGAACTTCATCTGGTTTCTCACTGCCCAGCTCTCCAGCCTGTCCAGGTCTCTCTGGATGGCAGCGCAGTGCTCCTGCGTGTCAGCCACTCCTCCCAGCTTTGTATCATCGGCGTACTTGCTGAGGGTGGATGTTATTCCCTCATCAAGATCGTCAATGAAGATATTAAACAGGACTGGACCCAACACTGAGCCCTGGGGAACACCGCTGGTAACAGGCCTCCAGTCAGATTCTACTCCACGAATCACAACCCTCTGGGTTCGGTCCGACAGCCAATTTTCAACCCACCTCACTGTCCACTCATCTATCCCATGCTTTCTCAGCTTTGCTATCAGGATGTCATGGGAGACAGTATCAAAGGCCTTGCTGAAGTCAAGGTAGATGACATCCACTGCTCTCCCTCCATCTACCCAGCCTGTCATGAGATCGTAGAAGGCTATGAGGTTGGTCGAGCACGATTTCCCCTTAGTGAATCCATGCTGACTACTCCTCATGACCTTCTTCTCTTCCAATTGCTTGGAGATGGCATCCAGAACAAGCTGTTCCATTACCTTTCCAGGGGCAGAGGTGAGGCTGACTGGCCTATAGTTACTAGGTTCCTCCTTCTTGCCCTTTTTAAAGACTGGAGTGACATTGGCTATCCTCCAGTCTTCAGGCACTTCTCCTGTCCTCCAAGACCTGTCGAAGATGATAGAGAGCGGCTCAGCAATCACCTCCGCCAGCTCCCTCAGCACACGTGGATGTAACCCATCTGGGCCCATGGATTTGTGTGCATTAATCCCTTTGAGCCGCCCCTGTGAGCAGCTTGGACACGTCACCACCACCACGCAGCATCCTCAGAGAACTTCTCACACAGCGTTGGTCGGACAGTGGAGACACACGGCAGGACCGACGGCTGGAGGAGAGGTGGAGAAACCCAGCACAGCTCCACAGCAGCACGGTCCAGCTGAGCCCACAGTGGGTGTTATCCCTGGGGAGGGGGCTCACAGCCTGTCCCACCGATTTCAGAGTCACAAGGTTGGAAAAGACCTTTGATATCATCAAGTCCAACCATTCTCATCCTAACCTAAACCAGATCCCTGAGCACCTCATCTCCCCGGCTGGGAAACACCCCCAGGGCTGGGGACTCAGCCCCCTCCCTGGGCAGCCTGTGCCATAGCCCCACAACTCTGCCAGGGAAGAACTTTGCCCTCCCAGCTGAGCTGACCCTGCCCTGGGGCAGCTTGAGCCCATTGCCCCTTGTCCCATCTCCTGGCCCCTGGCTGAAGAGACCATCGCCCACCTCTCTGCACCCTCCTGGCAGGGCAGGGGAGGTGGGGAGAAGGGCTCCCCTCAGCCTCCTCTTCTCCAGGCTCAACACCCCCAGCTCCCTCAGCTGCTCCTCAGAGGATTTGCCCTCCAGCCCTTTCCCCAGCCTGGTTGCCCTTCTCTGGACTCACTCCAGGACCTCAATGTCCTTCTGATGCTGAGGAGCCCAGAACTGGACCCAGCACTCGAGCTGCAGCCTCACCAGTGCCCAGTCCAGGGGCACAATCCCCTCCCTAAACCAAGGCAAGGGAGAAAAGAAGTTGCCTTTGCAGCTATTAATATCAGTTGCCAGGACCACAAGTAAAGCCCATCTTTCCTTCGTGTGGTGGCTGTGCAGAAGTCATCCTCCAAGAGCCCTGCATCCCTTGGCAGGCTCCTAACCTTCTCCTTCCCCCTTTTCTAGACTTAAAGCCAGCTCCTTTCACCTTTCCTCCCACACTGCATCTGCAAATGTCCCAACGTGCCCCATTCTGCCCCTGCAAAGCACCAGCCTGTGTGGACATGTCTCACCAGGAGACAGGCACAGTTCCCAGGAGCTGCACACCTTTGCTCCCTTCTTTCTGAATCAGGGACCCTGTAGGTGCTGGATGCCTGTCAGCTGGGCTACCTGAGGCCAAGAGAGAAAAGACTTCCCAAAACCAGGATCTCCTTTGGCTCATGGATATTCACATGACCTCTGGATGGTCTCACCACAGAGACTTCCACAGCCAGCCCTGGAGGAACACCTGTGGCTTTTGAACCCCTTATTTGCCCAGAGAAAAAGGTTTGTTTTCCTGCCTGGTCCTTCTTTGGAATTATTTTAACCATAAAATTTTAGCAGCAGCTGCTGCAGACATCTGAATGCAGTCAAACTCCCAAAGTCTGCAACCCAGCGTGGTCAACACATGCAGAACACAACAGTATGGGCTCACCCATGGGCCCTGCAACCTGTCCTCAGCATAGCTGCTCCTGCACGGCCCCTTCTCAAAGACCTTCTCCATCTCACCTCTCTTCAACCAGGATTTCCTTCGTTTTCCTGGTTTGCTCCCATTGTCAGGATGAGCTGTAGCCACTGGTGTCACTGGTAGTGTCAGTTCTGGCACAACCACAAGCCACTCTGTACCGTGGACAGTTCATGTCCTGCCAGCTGGGACTCATGAAGATCATCCTCCCAGCTTCTTCAGTTCTGCTGAAGTCCAATTCCTCTCTTCTTTTTATGTCACACCCTGATACTTGGGGCCTTGAGCAGCCTGGTCTAGGCAGAGGTGTCCCTGCTCATAGCAGGGGGGTTGGAACAGGCTGCCCAGGGAGGGGGTTGAGTCACCTTCCCTGGATGTCTCCAAAAAAAGGGTAGATGAGGTACTTAGGGATATGGTTTAGTTTAGGATGGGAATGGTTGGACTTGATGATCTTAAAGGTCTTTTCCAACCTTGTGATTCTGTGAATCTGAGGATCTTTAAGGTCCCTTCCAACCCAAACCACTCTGTCATTCTATGGTTCATTAGGTAGATAGTTGCTTCACCAGCTGGAATTCCCTAGTAACTTGCCACATATGTGTATTTGCTTCACTCTTGTAGTATTTATACACTTTGTTTTCCCAGTGGTAATTTGTAGTGACTCACAGAATACATTTAGGCAAATATTTGGCTTTATGGCAGGTTTGAGTAATTTGCAATAAAGAAATTCACAGAAACGTAGACTTTCATGTCCTTGTGTACTGCAGAGTCCTGAGAACACCACACTCACAATCTTCACCCACCTGAAGGTCAGGTCACCCTCACAAAGTCACAGAATCACACGGGTGGGAAGGAACCTCCAGAGATCATCAGGTCCAACCCCCCTGCCAAAGCAGGGTCCCTAGGACAGGTCACACAGGTCGCTGTCCAGATGGGGCTGGAATCTCTCCAGAGAAGGAGACTCCACACCCCCTGGGCAGCCTGTCCCAGGGCTCCCTCACCCTCACTGGGAAGAAGTTCTTCCCCACATTGGGGTAGAACTCCCTGTGCTCCAACTTGAGGCCATCGCCCCTTGTCCTGTCCCCACAGACACTGAGAAGAGGCTGCCCATGTCCCCCTGTGTCCCACCCTTCAGCTATTGATCCCCATTGATCAGATCCCCTCTCAGGCTTCTTCTCTCCAGGCTGAACAGCCCCAGCTCACTCAGCCTTTCCTCACAGGGGAGATGTTCCAGGCCTTTCATCATCTCTGCAGCCTCCTCTGGACTCTCTCCAGGAGATCCCTGTCTTTTTGATCCCAGGGAGCCCAGAACTGGACACAACACTCCAGGTGGGGCCTGACCAGGGCAGAGCAGAGGGGGAGGATCCCCTCCTTTGACCTGCTGGCCACACTCCTCTTGATGCCCCCCAGGATCCCATTGGCCTTCTTGGCCCCCAGGGCACACTGCTGGCTCCTGGCCAACCTGTCATCTACCAGGACCCCCAGGTCCTTCTCCACAGAGCTCCTCTCCAGCAGCTCACCCCCAGCCTGTACTGATTCCAGCAGTTATTCCTTCCCAGGTGCAAGACTCTCCACTTGCTTTTCTTAAGCCTCATTTGGTCATGACCACGACTGCTACACCTACACAACCCAATTTTTAAAATGAGTTTTGGCTCATTCCTGCTGAAGCACAGAAGCCACCACCTCCCTCTGGCTGTTTAAGCAAAAAAACCGAGTCAAATTAAGACAAACTAAGCCAAAAGTCACCATCTCCCACAAACACCTAAGAGCAGGAAGGTGTCATGCCTGCAGAGTAACAAAGATGTTAACTACAACAGATGTTTCTGACTGCTGTAAAGAGTTAATGACATGCTGTAAACGAAGCCTACATTTACTCTCCAGGAATAATTCACCAGGAGGTGCAGCACAGACCACTCCTAGCTGGTACTAGGTGTTACCTGCAAACTGATCACCCAAGGCAGACCCCAGAAAGTGCTCCACACTCCCCATCATGAAGCGGGTGTCTCTGGGCTCCTCAGCATCAGAAGGACATTGAGGTCCTGGAGCGAGTCCAGAGAAGGGCAACCAGGCTGGGGAAGGGGCTGGAGGGCAAATCCTCTGAGGAGCAGCTGAGGGAGCTGGGGGTGTTGAGCCTGGAGAAGAGGAGGCTGAGGGGAGCCCTTCTCCCCACCTCCCCTGCCCTGCCAGGAGGGTGCAGAGAGGTGGGCGATGGTCTCTTCAGCCAGGGGCCAGGAGATGGGACAAGGGGCAATGGGCTCAAGCTGCCCCAGGGCAGGGTCAGCTCAGCTGGGAGGGCAAAGTTCTTCCCTGGCAGAGTTGTGGGGCTGTGGCACAGGCTGCCCAGGGAGGGGGCTGAGTCCCCAGCCCTGGGGGTGTTTCCCAGCCGGGGAGATGAGGTGCTCAGGGATCTGGTTTAGCACAGGACAGGGACGGTTGGACTTGATGATCTTAAAGGGCTTTTCCAACCTTGGGATTCTGGGATTCCTAAGCCCATGGGGACTGATCCAGAGCACCAAAGCAGACAAGGATTTGCCTTGACATATTCAAGCCTCTCAGACGTTCTCTTGTGTTTTAGCACAGGGTCTTCAAAGCCTTTTGATCTGAAAACACACATCCCTACACCAGACAATCACCTTGTTCCTGCTGCTCCTGCTGTTATCAGCAACTTTCACAGCTTTGAGGTTAAGGAGCAGCTTTCTCTTTTTCCCATTTTTCCACTGGGACAGGCTGCCCAGGGGGTGTGGAGTCTCCTTCTCTGGAGATATTCCAACCCCATCTGGACACTGACCTGTGTGACCTGTCCTAGGGACCCTGCTTTGGCAGGGGGGTTGGTCCCGATGATCTCTGGAGGTCCCTTCCAACCCCTGTGATTCTGTGAGGCTGTGATCCACTAACATGCAGCATTTTCTGAAGGTCTCAGCATGGGTTGCTGCAGATGGGTTCAAAAATCAACTGGAACAGAATTGGGGGGGGGGTGGGGGGGGAAATAATTTAAGTGCCAAGGAAGTCCCTGAGCCACAAACATGAGCAGCAGGCACGAGCTTTCAGATAAAGAGAGGTGTACCTTTGTCCTGTTCCTGTACTTTTCCCTAAACAGCCCCTCCTGGAGTCAGGATGCCAGGTAAGGTGGATGTGTGGTCTCACCTGGGACAGCCCATGGAATCAGCAGAAGGTTTTACCCCTGCTCTGATGTGCAAGGAGCCAAGCTGACACCAGAGGATGGAGATGCAGCACCACATTAGTGCCACCGTGGTAGGAAGCAACATCTCTCACTCTATGTGGTGCTTGCATAGGCAAGAGGAGAGACTTACTGAGTCAATTAGCCTGCTACAGGCAAGTAAATCATCACAACATCCTTACAAACCACCTCCCAGCAGCGGATGTTTCCTCATCCTCTCAGAGGAGAGCTGTTCCCTTGCATTGAAGGTCTACAAACTCTCCAATACAGAGCTATGTTTCCCCAGAAGAACCAACTATTCAACTTGCTGGGCAAGGGGAGGGGTTTTTTTTGATGGAGGCAGCTCCACTCTCCTAAATAAACCCCCTTGGCCTTAAACCCATGGGTAATGTCCCTGCTCTGGGGGAGATGCCACCAGTGAGACACGGTGAATGCTGCTATGCTGGAAAACCAAGGTGCTGGGTTATATTTTAAATTAGCTTTGGTGTCAGGTAGCCCAGGAAGGCAGATATCTAGGCTGCAGGAGCTTTTGTAATGCTTTTCACCTCAGTATCAGAGACTGATAGGATTTATTATTCATTTAGACCACTTTTAGGAGTTGGGTGATGCAGGGAACCCCGTGCCCCTTCTCCAGAAAGCTACCACTGTGCCCAGAGGACAGGCAACCTTTACACAGACAGCTCCACTTGAGCTCTGCCAACTCAGATTTAATCTCAGGGTGATATCACAGCATCACAAGGTTGGAAAAGCCCTTTAAGATCATCAAGTCCAACCGTCCCCGTCCTGTGCTAAACCAGATCCCTGAGCACCTCATCTCCCCGGCTGGGAAACACCCCCAGGGCTGGGGACTCAGCCCCCTCCCTGGGCAGCCTGTGCCACAGCCCCACAACTCTGCCAGGGAAGAACTTTGCCCTCCCAGCTGAGCTGACCCTGCCCTGGGGCAGCTTGAGCCCATTGCCCCTTGTCCCATCTCCTGGCCCCTGGCTGAAGAGACCATCGCCCACCTCTCTGCACCCTCCTGGCAGGGCAGGGGAGGTGGGGAGAAGGTCTCCCCTCAGCCTCCTCTTCTCCAGGCTCAACACCCCCAGCTCCCTCAGCTGCTCCTCAGAGGATTTGCCCTCCAGCCCCTTCCCCAGCCTGGTTGCCCTTCTCTGGACTCACTCCAGGACCTCAATGTCCTTCTTATATCTGAATGCATCTAGTTGGTTGGGGAGAAAAAATGACTAGTTTCCTCCTGGGTAGGGAAGGTTATGTTCCTACACTGTCTGAAAAAACCCTGCATGTAGGAAGAAACTTCAGCAAACGTGGTTGTTTCAAACTGTACCCCAAATTCCTACCCAGAGAAGGGAGCCCCACCAAGACCATACACTAATTGCACTGAGAGCAAGGGGTAAAAGAAGTGTAGCTTGGGTGTGAAAAGCTGAGGAGATCCAACTGCAGCCCACAACTCCCTGAGGGAGGGTCAGAATTGATGGAGCCTCTCTTCTGGCACCAGCAGATGGAAAGAAATAAGGAGAAACACCTCAAGTTGCACCTTGAGACTGGGCAGGAGGATGAAGTTTTTCCCCTGGAAGGTGATGCAGCCTTAGGACAGGTCACAGAGAGGTGGGGGTCTCCATCCTTGGCTGCCAAAGCCACAGCCACCCCACTCACATGTTGGAAAGCTCTATTCAGAGCAGGAGTCTTACTCTAGAGAAACCTTCCAGGTAATATTTCTTTGATACTATAACACCCCCCCTCCTGTTACTTTTAGCTGCTCACTTAATTGAGGATGTGGTTATTACAGGTTTTCCCTCGTTAAGTCACTGCACAGGCAGTTGGTGCTGCCTTTCATCTCAGCAGATGCTCCTCAAAGCCCTGATCTGTTGGAACTCTTCTACCATCTCACACAGGGTTGCCACCTGTTGTGGATTCACCCAGCTGCAGGTGTCTGCCTTGACTCTAGCCCCAGCACATGTATTTTAGCACTTAAAATATCCCTTTCTTTGCAAAACCAGCCAGCCAAGAGATTCTCCATGCTAGGGCAGTAGCCTAGATGGCATAAGACAGTCAGACTTGACTTGTTTGACCTTGTGGAAGAGCCACAGACCTGTGCTTGGCAAACTAAAAGCCCTGCTTGCCTTTGCTACGTTATATTTCATGGATTCATTGTACACAGTCCACAAATGCTTTGTTGAAACCCGCATGTTGAACCCAGCCAACCACCCAGCACCCACAGAGCAACATCCAGCCCTCCCAGGAACATCAACCTGCCACCACACCAGCTGGAGCTTGTCTGCTGCCTCCCAGGACCCTGAAAATCAAGGCTGGGGACACCATGGATCTAAAGCCCATGTGTTGTCAAGGCAATTCTTTGCACTCCAGTGATGTCCAGCGTCTCCCGACACACAGGCAGCCTTGTGAGAGCAACAGCAATGGTTCACACCTTAAAAACAACCTCCCCAAGGCAGATCTCCCCCATTTGGGAGAAGAAAAAGAGAAACCCAACTTGTTTGCAGCTGGAGAAAGCTGAGATGCAGTTCCCTTGCCCAAAATACTACAGATGCACTCCTCCAGACCATGTTACTTACTCCTTGTGCCTTTGAGCAAGCCTGAAAACCTCCCAGACAGGGATGTGTCCTTCTTTAAGTGTGGTTTGTGCATCACTTCTGCTCTGACTACAGATGCTCTCCTCCCAGCATTGACTTTCCTTTCCCCTGGCCTCCTGCTCTGCTCAATACTGCAACAGAGCTCTAACCACACGCTCTCTATGGACCCTCTGGCTGAGGAAATTACCACGACACACTTACAGTTAGCTGAGTACTAAAATCCACACACACACTGACTCCAAGCAACCAAAGAGAACTAGGGGATAGTCATCTCACCATCAACCCCACCAGCAAATGAAAAAAAAAAGGCCAAACTGTGCAAAAAATAGCATTTACAAAAAATAATCAACATTTCACTTTCTTCTCTCAACGTGATTTGAACCAAGAATGATCAGTTGGTCACTTTAGCAGGTGTCAGAGTGACCAGCACGTGTATTTCATATAATAAAGCCACCCCAATTCCACCAAAGCTCTAATCCCACATGCATTTCGATGGGTGGCTCCAGTGACCTTCACAAGCCCTTGGCCCTGATGCTCCTTCTCTTCCCCTCCTGGCACAGCTGGGGCTGCACAACGAAGAAAATCAGCAAACTGCAGCAGAAAGTAAAGCAAAAAAGGCTATTTTTAATCCAGATAGGTTCAGCAATCTGGATTGCTGCATGGCTCCACAAAGAGTTGTGCCAACACAGCTCCTAAATTGGATGGCATGTGGATACTAGAGGGTATCAGCAGTGATTATCTGGGAACAGGTAAACTAGATTTCTAATTAAAACTAGATTTCTAACTAAAACTAGATTTCTAACTAAAACTAGATTTCTAACTAAAACTAGATTTCTAACTAAAACGAGATTGCTAACTACCAAAACCAACAGGTTTAAGAGGACACTAAAAATAGACCAAACTAGTGTGTAAAACCAGTTTCAGAGCTCTTGGTCAGTCTCTGGTCTTAGGCAAGAACTTACACTTCTTACCAAAGCAGATAAGGAATTCTTTGATAAAATGCTATTTCAATTGGAAAACTGCAGTTTCCAACAGTGAGAAAACCAGACATTTTCTGACATTACACCAAACAGATCCATTCAAGTGCAGACCAGTAATTTCCAGACTCAACCATAGGACAGCCAGCGCCAACGGTCATCTCCTTGTTCGTTACGAGCACTGTTAACGAGCTAACACCCAGAAACACCCACTTTTGTAACAGGCTTGGGGTAAAACCATGGGGTTAACGTCCTGACTTGAATCCCACGGACAGAATGGAGCTTCACTCAGCATCTCCCACATCTGCAGCGAGCACTGAAGCACCTGGCTAGGGATTATTCTGGGCTAGGAAGGCTTTCTTGCACCACTGAAGCACCTGGCTAGGGATTATTCTGGGCTAGGAAGGCTTTCTTGCACCACTGAAGCACCTGGCTAGGGATTATTCTGGGCTAGGAAGGCTTTCTTGCACCACTGAAGCACCTGGCTAGGGATTATTCTGGGCTAGGAAGGCTTTCTTGCACCACTGAAGCACCTGGCTAGGGATTATTCTGGGCTAGGAAGGTTTTCTTGCACGTTACCAAAAAAAAAAAAACCCACTAAACACAAACCACTTTGTTTCCATGGAGTAAGGAACACGTTTTACAACTATTTTTGTGCCATCCACCCTCCTGCTTTCTTCATCTATCCCAGATTATCACTCTTTAAGGACGGTGGAGCTACAGCTGGTGCTTTTATCCAAGCCTTAGTGGGATAAATTGTTTAAGGACAACCTGGGAACAGGACTGTGCGGGATTAGAGCAGCAATGTGGTTTTCCCCCACCCTTTTTAGGGCTAATTTCCAAGCCTGGCAGGGCAGCACAGTTGATCCAACGGGGAGGGGAGCAAAGAGGCCTTCCAGCCTTCAGCTCCCCCATGCCAGGAAGGGAGCAGCACACAGCTGATCTGTTCCTACTTCCACATCCCACTCCTGAAGGGCACCTGCTATGACCAGCACGGCTCCCCGAGGGCAAACTAAAGGTGTGTGCAGCCACAAATTCCCCCTCAAAAAAGGGACCACGGCCCTCCCAGCCACACAGGCCTCAGGCTCAGCCTAACAGAGCGAGTGGGAGCTTGGTAAAGCCAACGTGTCACCAGTGAGCCAGGTGAAATTACACTTTAAAAGCTTGGCTCTGGGTGCCAAAGGCCTCCAGGCAACCAGGGGGTTTGGGGCAGGTGCCTCAAGCCTTACTCCACACACCCCCCCCAATGAGGAATAGGCACCCCCCTCAAGCTCATACCCACCAAGCCGGGCAGCCCCCGGCTTTGGAGAAAGAGGGGCAAAGCCAGCGTGGCCTCTCCTCCCCAGCTGAAAGCGGGATGGAGCCAGCCAGCCGCCCCCCCCCACACACACCCCTCACCCATGACTCGCTCCCCACCCGCAGCCCCCCAGCCCCGCTCACCCGTGCCCGATCCGCCGGTCTCCTCGTCCCGCCGCTCTCCCATGGCCAAAAGGATTCGCTCCGCGCTTTTCCCCGCCGCACCGGCCCTCACGCTTCCCTCATGCCGCCCCACCCGGCCCTCAGCGCGGCTCCACTCCCGACCGGGGCGGCGGGGAGGCCCCCGGGAGGGTGCGGCGCTACCGGGCCGGGCGGGTCGGCAGGCTCAGGCGACGTGGGGAAGCATGCGGAACGGGCGGGCTGCGGGCAGCCGCCATCCGCCGGCCCCAGGAAGTGAAAGGACGGCGCGGGCGGGCGGAGGAGGGACGGAGGGAGGGATGGAGGGATGGAGGGAGGGGAGAAGCAGGGCCGGGGAGGGAGGGGAGAAGCAGGGCCGGGGAGGGGGGGCCGGGCAGCGGGATGGGGGCGGAAAAAAACAGAAAGTGAAAACTGAACCGGAAAGAGAGCGCGGCCGCGCCCGTGGCTTTCCTCTTCCCGCGGGTCACCGCCGTGCTGGCACCGGCCTTCGGCGGCTCTTCCTGCCTTCTCCCTCCCCCTTCACCTCTTGCCCCGGGCACCCTACCTGCCGCCGCGGTCTTTCCGCTGGTTGAGAGCTTCCCTCATCGCCTCAGCCCCTCGGCGCCAGCCTTCAGCCCTGCGCTCAGCCCCTCGGGCTTGTTCTCCTGCTTTGGCCTCTGGTCTTTGCCTCAGTCCATCGCTCGGCCCCTCAGGATCTTCCCCTGGTGCCTTAGTTTGGATCTTTCCTCACTCCTTCAGCCCCTTCCCGTATCCTTTAGAGATATGGTTTAGTTCTTAAGAGATATGGTTTAGTTTAGGATGAGAATGGTCGGATTTGATGATCTTCAAAGGTCTTTTCCAACCTTGTGATCCTGTGATCCCCTCACATCATGCCCGAGGTCCCTTCCTTACCCCTTGGTGCCTTCCCTCAGTCCCTTGTTTGGACCTTCCTGTAGTCCCCCCTCATTGCTTTCCCCCATCTTTCATTAACCCTTCTGGCCCCCTTCCCTCATCTCATCCCCCTTTCCAAGGCTCTTACCTCAGCACCTCCATTCCTTGGCCCCATCCCTGCCCCCTTACCCCTCTTGGGGTGTCTTTGTTCAGACCTTCCGTCACTCCCACTTCAACACCATCCCCCATTGCTTTCCCCCATCTTTCATTAGCCCTTCTGGCCCCCTTCCCTCATCTCCTCATCCCCTTTCCAAGGCACTTAACTCAGTGCCTCCATTCCTCAGCCCCATCCCTGCCCCCTTGCCCCTTTTGGGGTGTCTTTGGACCTTCCTTCAGTGCCCCCCCATTGCTTTCCCCCATCTTTCATTAGCCCTTCTGGCCCCCTTCCCTCATCTCCTCATCCCCTTTCCAAGGCACTTAACTCAGTGCCTCCATTCCTTGGCCCCATCCCTGCCCCCTTACCCCTCTTGGGGTGTCTTTGTTTGGACCTTCCGTCAGTCCCACTTCAACACCATCCCCCGGGGCTTTCCCCCATCTTTCATTAGCCCTTCTGGCCCCCTTCCCTCATCTCCTCATCCCCTTTCCAAGGCCCTTACCTCAGTGCCTCCATTCCTCAGCCCCATCCCTGCCCCTTGCCCCTCTTGAGGTGGCTCCAGGCCCCTCTTCATGGCAGCAGCCCCAGTGCAGCAGGGTTGCTCAGTCACCCCTTGCAAATAGGGTTTCCCCCAGGGTGTTAAAAAATGCCCTATCCCACCCAGATACTCTGTTGGAAGCGTGTTACCCCTGAGTGGGTTTGCTTCAGGAGTGAGTGGGATAACAACGTTTAACCAGATAAAGTAGATAAATGATCTGTTTTCCTTCCACCACCTTGGATCTCCCTAGATCACCTCGCAGGGAGATGGTTTGACACTCCTGTAGTTGCATGTAAACCACTAGCCTGTGTTGTTCAAAGCCCTGTCCAACCTGACCTCAAACACTTCCAGGGATGGGACATCCACAGATTCATGGTCTCAGCACGCTCAACACAAAAGATTTCTTCCTTATGTCCAGTCTAAACCTGCCCTCTTTCAGTTTTCCAACCACTGCTCCTTGTCCTGTCCCTATGGGCCCTGGGAAAAAGGATTATTCCATCATTCCTGCAAGCTCCCTTTATATATTGAGTGATATATGTTGGTGAGATTGTAGCTCTAGCTGCATGATGGCTTCCTTGGTACCCATGTGTTGATACAGAGGCACTTCAGGTGGGCTATCAACTGTGACACCTTTATAGAGGAACATGCTCTAATTCATACAATCCCAGACTGGTTTGGGTTGGAAGAAACCTCAAAGCCCATCTAGTTCCAACTCCCTGCTGTGGGCAGGGACACCCTCCACTAGCCCAGGGTGGCCAAAGCCCCATCCAACCTGGCCATGAACCCTGCCATGGATCCAGGGGCAGCCACAGCTTCTATGGGCACCCTGGGCCAGGGCCTCCCCACCTGCAAGGGGAAGAATTTCTTCCTAATGTCTAATCTAGATCTCTCCTTTTAGTTTAAAACCGTTCCCTCTTGGCCTGTCCCTTCCTGCCCTCAGCATCAGACCCTCTCCTGCTTTCCTGGAGCCCCTCAAGGGATTAGAAGGGGCTCAGAGCTCTCCTCAGAAGCAGCCTGCTCTTCTCCAGGCTGAGCCAGCCCATCTCTCTCAGCCTGGCTCCAGAGCAGAAGGGCTTCAACCCTCCCATCATCTCCATGGCCTCCTCAGGACTTGCTCCAACAGCTCCATGTCCTCCTTGTCCTGGGGACCCCTGAGCTGGAGGCAGCTGCAGGGGGGTCTCTGTCCCAGAGTGGAGCAGAGGGGCAGAATCCCCCTTTCCCAGCCCTGCTGGGGATGCAGCCCAGGACATGGGTGGCTTTCTGGGCTGCCAGCACACATTGCTGGGTCAGGTTGAGCTTCTCATCCCCCAGCACCCCCAAGTCCTTCTCCTCAGGGCTGCTCTCCATCTATTCTCCACCCAGCCTGTCATTGTGCTGGGGATTGCCCTGACCCATGAGCAGGACCTTGGCCTTGAACTTCATGCAGTTTCCATGGTCCCACCTCTCCATCCTGTCAAGGCAATTGGATGGCAATTCCTCTGAGGCATTTAACTCCTGTGAACCTTCTTGGTTCCTAATGCATTGGTAGCTCCTGGTTCTGTGTTGCTCAGTGCTCCATCCCTCTTCCCTGCTAAGTCGAGGTGAAACCTCACCACTTTAAGTCTGGTCAGCTCGTTGGTGAAGACACTCCTGCCCCATTTGGTCAGGTGAATCCTACCAGCTTCCAACAGACCCAGCTTCTCAAAGGTAGATCCATGATCACAGAAGCCAAATCCTTGAGGATGGCACCAGCCAGGCATTCACCTGTTCAATTCATCTCCTCTTTCCTAAACTCTTTCCTCTGCCTGGGAGGATAGAGAAGACCACTTGTGCTCCAGATCCTTTTAATGTTGCTCCAAGGGACATATAATTCTTTTTGATGGCTTGCAGTATCATTTGAAGTAGGAATAAATGATCATTTTTCGGGTTCACCAGGCTCTTTGGTGACATTGTGAATGTGAGCCCCTAGTAGACAGCAAGTAGTCCATGTTGTAATAGACGTTGGAGCAGGGAACAGGGTGATCTGGACTTGCCCAACCTCTTGCTGTGTGAACACAGTGTGCCACATGATGGGTCAACAGTTGTGTTGCATCAACCTGCATTCACCTGTACCAGGCAACGAGGCTGGTGGGTGCTCAGAGAGGAACCCACCTGGTATTTCAGGTACTTTTGGCAATAAGATCTATGGTGCTGCATCCACAGCGATGTGCATCCTGGACACATGATGCATGATTTGCCTTTGCCATGGTTTCTCACAGTATTCTGACTGAGAAACTGGCCACCACTGGCCTGGACAGGTGGACTCTCTGCTGGGTTAAAAACTGGCTGGATGGCCGAGCCCAGAGGGTGGTGGTGAATGGAACAAAATCCAGCTGGAGGCTGGTCACGAGTGGCGTCCCCCAGGGCTCAGTCCTGGGTCCAGTCTTGTTCAACATCTTTATCAATGATCTGGATGGAGGGATTGGATGCTCCCTCAGTCAGTTTGCAGATGACACTAAACTAGGAGGAAGTGTTGATCTGCCTGTCAGAGCCAGTGTGGCCAGTAGGTCTGGGGAGGGGATTGTGCCCCTGGACTGGGCACTGGGGAGGCTGCAGCTCGAGTGCTGGGTCCAGTTCTGGGCTCCTCCCCATCAGAAGGACATTTAGGTCCTGGAGCGAGTCCAGAGAAGGGCAACCAGGCTGGGGAAGGGGCTGGAGGGCAAATCCTCTGAGGAGCAGCTGAGGGAGCTGGGGGTGTTGAGCCTGGAGAAGAGGAGGCTGAGGGGAGCCCTTCTCCCCACCTCCCCTGCCCTGCCAGGAGGGTGCAGAGAGGTGGGCGATGGTCTCTTCAGCCAGGGGCCAGGAGATGGGACAAGGGGGAATGGCATGAAGCTGAGCCAGGGCAGGTTTAGATTGGATGTTAGAAAACAATTTTTGACTGCAAGAGTTGTCAGGGCCTGGAACAGGCTGCCCAGGGAGGAGCTGAGTCACCTTCCCTGGATGTGTTTGAAAAAAGGGTAGATGAACTACTTAGGGATCTGGTTTAGCTTAGGATGGGATTGGTTGGACTTGATGGTCTTCAAAGGTCTTTTCCAACCTTGTGATTGGGTCTGTGTGGTCACCCAGCTGAGCTAATAAACGTATGGAGAGGCTGCTTCCCGATCCTCACCGGTGTTTCGGTGTCTCTGCTCAGCTCCACAGCACCCAGGCTCTGGTTCAGCTCTGCTGAGCTGGTTGGGTGTATTTCTGCATGCTGGGGTAGTCACAGCCTTAGCAGGAAAGATTGGCAAACAAAGGAGAAGAAGGAGAAAGAACAACGAGACAGCAACGTGACACCTCTCTTATAAGTCACTTATTACTCAAAGCTAATTAGTCATTAACATGTCTGCACCGTGCCCTGACAGAGATTGCAGCAGAAGAGAATGCAAAGTGCTGCTACTCAGTGAAAAAATGAAGGCATGGGGTGAAGTAAGTATTTTTGGGTGTCCTACAGGGCAGCATCAAGAGCAGTTGGGCTCCAACCATGTAGCAGCGTGTCTCTGATTGCCAGATCCACTGATGTTTCCAGCTCCTGCTGACATACCAAGGCTGGAATTCTGGTGTTGCTGGTCCTCAACACAACTAGCCTAGGAGTAAGAGAAAAGGCTTTCTGTGTTTCCATGGCATAGTACTCAGCTCACTGTTGCCCTGCCAGGGTCTAAAATGAACCCCCTGTAACCACGTGGCTCCTCCTAGGAGCCAGGAGAAGGGCTCTGAGCTTCTGCAGCATCTGTAAGGAGGAGCAGAGATGCAAGTCAGAGCACCCTGGTTTCTACCTTGATTGTGACCATTCAGCCACCACCAGCAATGAAACATGAGTACTTCAGCATTGGGGATTATTTCTGTTGAGGATTTCTGGTCACAGCTCCTTCTTCAATGATCTTTCCTTGAGAAAAGAAGCCTGAGAGGGGATCTGATCAATGGGGATCAATAGCTGAAGGGTGGGACACAGGGGGACATGGGCAGCCTCTTCTCAGTGTCTGTGGGGACAGGACAAGGAGCGATGGGCTCAAGTTGGAGCACAGGGAGTTCCACACCAATGTGGGGAAGAACTTCTTCCCAGTGAGGGTGAGGGAGCCCTGGGACAGGCTGCCCAGGGGGGTGTGGAGTCTCCTTCTCTGGAGATATTCCAGCCCCATCTGGACAGCGACCTGTGTGACCTGTCCTAGGGACCCTGCTTTGGCAGGGGGGTTGGACCTGCTGATCTCTGGAGGTCCCTTCCAACACCTATAATTCTGTGATTCTGTGATCTTTTCATGTTTCCTCTACTATAAAAACAAGGAATTCAAGGGAATTTTATCATCGTTTCACTGTGGAGAGTAACTGGAACCTCTGGAGGTCTGACCATTTTTAACTGGAACCTCTGGAGGTCTGACCATTTTTAACTGGAACCTCTGGAGGTCTGACCATTTTCAACTGGAGCCTCTGGAGATCTGACCATTTTCAACTGGAGCCTCTGGAGGTCTGACCATTTTTAACTGGAACCTCTGGAGGTCTGACCATTTTTAACTGGAACCTCTGGAGGTCTGACCATTTTCAACTGGAGCCTCTGGAGATCTGACCATTTTCAACTGGAGCCTCTGGAGGTCTGACCATTTTTAACTGGAACCTCTGGAGGTCTGACCATTTTTAACTGGAACCTCTGGAGGTCTGACCATTTTCAACTGGAGCCTCTGGAGATCTGACCATTTTCAACTGGAGCCTCTGGAGGTCTGACCATTTTTAACTGGAACCTCTGGAGGTCTGACCAGTTTTAACTGGACTTTCTGTGTTGCTGTTTGATGCCTGATGGCATTTTGGGCTGTGCAAGAAGAGAGCCCATGATCTAACTCTGGTGGGGACCTAGTTCCTGGCAATACTCTAATTTGGCTTCTTTGAAAGAATGACTCATAACGTTCTGGCACATTGACAAGTCCCAAATAAAGAAGTAGTCATTTGAAGATTTATTTCCTCTTTTATTGAGAAAGGAAGATGAATGATGCCAGCAGATGCTGTCAGTCACTCTTGGTAAAGAAAATAGTTGGATTGGAATGAGTCAGCTGGGAGGTAGAAGCAGCAGTTCCTGAAAACCATAGTGTCCTCCTGCTGAATGACAATGCACAATGATAAAGCCAATGATTAGGTTTGAGATGATTGTTGACTGCACAGGGCAGCGTCAGGAGTCCCAGGTTTGTGCACTTCACACAGCTGGATGGCTTAGGACCTGTGGTCTCCCTCCCTCTTCCCTGCCATGTGTGATTCATGGGGCAGGTGATGACACAGAAATATGTGGAAATGCTGAGTTTCTCTTTGGTTTTCTCCTGTTTCATAGAACCACAGACTGCTTTGGGTTGGAAAGGACCTCAAAGAGCATCTAGTTCCAGCCCCCCTTCCATGGGCAAGATGATTAGAGGGCTGGAGCAGCTCCCCTGTGAAGAGAGGCTGAGGGAGCTGGGCTGGGTCAGCCTGGAGAAGAGAAGGCTGTGGGGGGACCTCATTGCAGCCTTCCAGTCCCTGAAGGGAGCAGAGGAACAGGAGGGGAATCAGCTTGTTCAAGGGCAGAGACTGGCAGGACAAGGGGGATGGAGTGAAGCTGGAGGAGGGAAGGGTTAGATGAGATATTGGGGGGAAGTTCTTTGCAGAGAGAGTGGTGAGGGGCTGGAACAGGCTGCCCAGAGAGGGGGTGGGTGCCCCATCCCTGGGGGTGTTCAAGGCCAGGTTGGCTGGGGCCCTGGGCAACCTTGTGTAGCTCCAGGCCTGAGGTTGGTGGCCCTGCCTGTGGCAGAGGGGTTGGAGCTCTGTGATCCTTGGGGTCCCTTCCAACCCAGCCCAGTCTGGGATTCTATGCCACCCTCACTAGATCAGGTTTCTATATAATATGAAGCATGAGAGATTGGTTTGGCTTTTGCTGGTGACTCTAGTATTTCTGTCTCTTCCATTAATTTTTGAAGCCATTAGGTAGCTTCAGCCCAATTTGACAGCAAGGTGGTGGGTTCACAGACTGGTTTCTTCAATTTTCTAGAAAATCAGTGTTCTGCTGGAGAACCCTCTTCCTCTCCTGCTTATGAGAACATCCAAAGGGTGACCCGTCCCCTTAGCTGCTGCAGAGAGAGTCCAGCTGGGAGAAGGTCACCAGTGGCTCAAGGTAATTCTGAATAAATGTTTGAATTTGAGTAGACTCCTAAACCAAACCATGAGTCCCATGGCTGGTTGATGCCCAGTGGGATGGTACTTTCATTGGCATGGTTGTTGGAACAGATTAAAGCAAGCCTAGAAGGTAAAATGCAAACATATGGAAATACCATGGGAGGGTGCTGGAAACCCCAGTGTTCACATGCTGCAGAGACTTTGGACAGGTGTGTCCAGAGGGGAAGGCCAATGGCATCCTGGCTTGTGTCAGAGCCAGTGTGGCCACTAGGTCTGGGGAGGGGATTGTCCCCCTGGACTGGGCACTGGGGAGGCTGCAGCTCGAGTGCTGGGTCCAGTTCTGGGCTCCTCAGCATCAGAAGGACATTGAGGTCCTGGAGCGAGTCCAGAGAAGGGCAACCAGGCTGGGGAAGGGGCTGGAGGGCAAATCCTCTGAGGAGCAGCTGAGGGAGCTGGGGGTGTTGAGCCTGGAGAAGAGGAGGCTGAGGGAAGACCTTCTCCCCACCTCCACTGACTGCCCCTCAGTCTCCTCTTCTCCAAGCTAAAGAGCCCCAGCTCCCTCAGCCTCTCCTCATCAGGAAGGGGTTCCACTCCCTTCACCATCTTGGTGTCCCTGTGCTGGACTCTTCCAAGGAGTTCTGTGTCCTTCTTGAGCTGAGGGGCTCAGAACTGGACACACTATTCCAGGGGTGGCCACACCAGGGCAGAGCAAAGGAGGAGAAGGACCCCTCTTGACCTCCTAACCACCCCCCTTCTAACACACCCCAGGATGCCATGGGCCTTCCTGGCCAACGAGGGCACATTGCTGGTCATGGTCATCCTGCTGTCCCCCAGGACCCCAGGTCCCTCTCCCCTGTGCTGCTCTCCCACAGCCCAGTCCCCATCCTATACTGGTCCCTGGGGTTGTTCTTCCCCAGATGCCAGACCCTCCACTTGCCCTTCTTCAATCTCAAACTCAGTTTGTTAGAAAATGTGTTGTATTTCATCACCACTTGACCCTGCTATTCGCTCTTGCAGCCTACACCTCCCACCACAAAGCCCAGTTCAGATTTTCAGTTTCTGGCTTGATTTATCCCTGTGTTTGGGTTGTTCTGGGTTCATTTTTTTTTCCTTCCCATTGTTTTGGCATCCTGCAACTTCCCAAGAACCCAACTTTTTGGTTGAGTTGCAATCACAAACACTTAAATAGCTCCAGTGCCACCAGGGAATCAGAACCAAAACTGCTCAACCAACCAACCCCCTACAGACACCTCTAACAAACCCCAGCTTGTTCTGTGGTGTTAACACAATGGTGTGAAACCACATGACTGCACAGGCAGCTCTAAGGTCCACTCAGGAAATGACTCAAAGATGACAAAAACCTGACAAAGTGCAGATGAACATTCTCAGTGGTGAGGAAGTGATTTTTTTTTTAGCCTCTCTGCCATGTTCCCCCCAATTTATTTCAATCATTCCTGAGATAAGTGCTGCTCACCCTGTATTTTTGCAAGGGAAACCCAACAGGCTCTGAAGATAAGTCTAACCATTAATTATTACTCCTTTACCAGCCATGAGACTGGAGCCAGGGGATCCAAGCTCTTTCTATAACCAAAATGTTACTGTTTGATCATGACAAAAGGAGCCTGTGTGTTTGAGAGCACACAGATCTAAACAGAGGAGTGTCAAAGAGACCTGGACAGGCTGGACCCAAGGGCTGAGATCAATGGGATGAGGTTTAACAAGGCCAAGGGCAGAGTGCTGCACATGGGACAGAACAACCCCTGACAGTGCTACAGGCTGGGGCAGAGTGGCTGGAGAGCTGCTGGGAGAAGGACCTGGGGGTGTTGGGTGACCTCAGACTGACCATGAGCCAGCAGTGTGCCCAGGGGCCAGGAAGGCCAAGGGCATCCTGGCTTGTGTCAGAGCCAGCGTGGCCAGTAGGTCTGGGGAGGGGATTGTGCCCCTGGACTGGGCACTGGGGAGGCTGCAGCTCGAGTGCTGGGTCCAGTTCTGGGCTCCTCAGCATCAGAAGGACGTTGAGGTCCTGGAGCGAGTCCAGAGAAGGGCAACCAGGCTGGGGAAGGGGCTGGAGGGCAAATCCTCTGAGGAGCAGCTGAGGGAGCTGGGGGTGTTGAGCCTGGAGAAGAGGAGGCTGAGGGGAGCCCTTCTCCCCACCTCCCCTGCCCTGCCAGGAGGGTGCAGAGAGGTGGGCGATGGTCTCTTCAGCCAGGGGCCAGGAGATGGGACAAGGGGCAATGGGCTCAAGCTGCCCCAGGGCAGGGTCAGCTCAGCTGGGAGGGCAAAGTTCTTCCCTGGCAGAGTTGTGGGGCTGTGGCACAGGCTGCCCAGGGAGGGGGCTGAGTCCCCAGCCCTGGGGGTGTTTCCCAGCCGGGGAGATGAGGTGCTCAGGGATCTGGTTTAGCACAGGACAGGGATGGTTGGACTCGATGATCTTAAAGGGCTTTTCCAACCCTGGGATTCTGTGATCTTTTTCTCCCCTGGCAGTAAACAGTCCTGTAGTCATTCAACAAAGGCACCATTTACAATTGGGCTGATAGCAGCTGGTGTGAGGCTGACGTTGGCTGCACCACTCGTATTTCAGACTATCCGCAGATGCAGGCAAGAGATCCTGTTCAGCTAAGTGGTATTTACAGTGGATTTTTTTTCTCAGAGATGGAAATTTAGATTGTATCCATCATCCTCCTCCACAACCACTTCTTTCCCTTCCTTCACACTTCAACTTCCAATCTCTAATCTATCACTTTCCCTGTAATCCTGTGCTCTCCTTATATATAATCACAGAATCTCAGGGGTTGGAAGGGACCTCCAGAGATCATCAGGTCCAACCCCCCCTTGCCAAAGCAGGGTCCCTAGGACAGGTCACACAGGTCGGTGTCCAGACTGGGCTGGAATTCTCCAGAGAAGGAGACTCCACACCCCCCTGGGCAGCCTGTCCCAGGGCTCCCTCACCCTCACCATGAAGAAGTTCTTCCCCAGATTGGGGTGGAACTCCCTGTGCTCCAACTTGAGCCCATCGCCCCTTGTCCTGTCCCCACAGACATTGAGAAGAGGCTGCTCATGTCCCCCTGTGTCCCACCCTTCAGCTATTGATCCCCATTGATCAGATCCCCTCTCAGGCTTCTTCTCTCCAGGCTGAACAGCCCCAGCTCACTCAGCCTTTCCTCACAGGGGAGATGCTCCAGGCCTTTCATCATCTCTGCAGCCTCCTCTGGACTCTCTCCAGGAGATCCCTGGCTGTTTGATCCCAGGGAGCCCAGAACTGGACACAACACTCCAGGTGGGGCCTGAGCAGGGCAGAGCAGAGGGGGAAAAGGGCAGATTAGAGGGGGAAGAAGATCACGTGGCAGTTGCCCAAGCTGCTGGCAGCTGGTGACAAAGCTTGGCTCCACTACCAAGCTCAAGGTGGGGATGTTTTGAGACCATGGCACCTTTCTGAGCACTCAGGAAGTGCTGAGTCAAAGTTGGGTTTCTCAAACCAGCACCCAGATTTAACTCCTTGCCCACGCTGATGCCAACCCACAGCTCTGGTTTCTCTTTGGGTAAAGTAAAACAAACACACAGGCACCGAGGCCTCCTGCAAAGTCTTCCTCAGTATCAGCTACCTAAATAACCAGTTGGGAGTTAGGACAGGGACTGGTTTGTGTTGCTGGGTGTGCTTAATGCAAAGAACAGTAATTTAGAGGCAGAGAAGGAAAAGGCAGAAGATAAAAGTTTCTGTATTACCCGGCTCTTTGATTTCAGGCCTGAGGGCTGTGGGTTTGTGTGGCTGGGTGGCTGGTGGAGAAGGGGGGCTGCAGGGGTGGGTTCTGCAAGAAGCAGCCAGAAGCTCTCTGCAGGCCCCACAGAGCAAACACCAGCCAGCTCAAGGCTGGAGTCACTGCTGACCAAGGCTGAGCCCATCAGCGATGGTCACAGCGCCTCTGGGAATCACAATGAGGAGAAGAAAACCCACAAGCAGCTGCTTCTTGCCCCCAGAGAGGGGAGTGAGAAGGTGTGAGGAGCTGTGCAGGCACCAAGGGCAGGGAAGAAGAGGGCAGGAGGTGCCCCAAGTGCCGGAGAGAAAGATGCCCCTGCAGCCCCTGGAGAAACCCATGGTGGAGCAGGTGTCCCCCCACAGCCCATGGACAAGGCCCAGACCCCATCTGCAGCCCCTGGAGAGGCCCCACACTGGAGCAGGGGGAGACAGACAGGAGATGCTGTGACCCATGTTGGAGGAAGCTCCTGGCAGGACCTGCAGCCTGTGGAGAGAAAGAGAGACACAGAGATGAGAGAGAGACCCACGCTGGAGCAGGTTTGCTGGGGGGGCTTGTGACCCTGTGGGGG
The DNA here is from genome assembly GCA_020800305.1 of Porphyrio hochstetteri. NCBI lineage: Eukaryota > Metazoa > Chordata > Aves > Gruiformes > Rallidae > Porphyrio > Porphyrio hochstetteri. Next base: position 1,966,727 of record CM036905.1, read on the forward strand.
ACCAGGCTGGAGCAGTCTGGGCCTGAGGGACTGAGAGACAGTCTGTGATTTATGACTGTGACCCACACTGGGGCAGCTGGGGAGGAGCTGAAGCCCCATGGGAAAGGACTCACACTGGAGAAGCTCATGGAAGACTGTCTGCCATGGGTGGGACCCCACGGTGCAGCAGGGGAAGGGGGTGAGGAATGCTCCCCCTCCCCCCTAAGAAGGAAAACTGGTGACGAACTGACCCAAACCCCCATTCCCCCAGTCCCTGCCCCTCCCTGAGCCACAGAGGGGGGGAAGAAGGGAGTGAAATCCTGACTCAAGTGCAGTCTGCTGAGAGGGGAGGGGTGGGGGGAGGTGCTTTAGGATCTGACCCCACTTCTCATCACCCAACTCTGGTGTCACTGGGGGTGCAGGGCAGGGTCATCAATTAGAGACTTTTCTGTCCTTTACTCTGGGTTGAGTCTGTTTTGCCCGTGATGCTGATTGTGGAATGATCTCTCCCTGCCCTTATCTCCACTGCTGAGCCTCTTGATACCCATCTTGTCCCCTGCCCAGCTGCAAAGGGCAGTGATGGAGCAGCTTGGGTGGGTGTCTGCCCCCCAGCCAGGGTCACACCACCACTCTGAGTGATGAGATGGGAGAAACAGGGATGTGGAAGAGTTTAGAGCAGCCGCTGACATCTGTGTTCATAGTCTGAGCCCACACATCCCAGTGCCCCGTACCCCCTAACCAATGCTCCCAGTATCCCACCTCCCCCTGTGCTGCTATTACCCCTTCTACACATACCAGTGTTCCCAGTATCTCCCTCCCCACATACACCAGTGTCCCCAGTACCTCCCCCACATACACCGGTACATCCACTGCCCCTCTTCCCCACACCAGTACGCCCAGTACCCCCTCCCCACATACACCAATGTCCTCAGCATCCCTACACATCCTAGTATCTCCACTACCACCCCAAGTAAACTCTTCCCACATACACCAGTACCCCCAGTACCTGTTCCCCCCTATACACCAGTACCCCCAGTACCCCTCCACCCACACCCCAGTACTCCCCAGTACCCCTTCCCCCTCTACACCAGTATCCCCAGTAACCCTTGTGTCCCGCACCAGTATCCCCAGTAACCCATCTCCTGCACCAGTATCCCCAGTAACCCATCTCCTGCACCAGTATCCCCAGTAACTCCTGTCTCCTGCAACAGTACCCCTTCCCCCTCTGCACCCGTATCCCTAGTAACCCGTCTCCTGCACCAGTATCCCCAGTACACCTACCAGTGCACCCAGTACCCCTCCCCTCTCTGCACCAGTATCCCCAGTAACCCCTGTCTCCTGCACCAGTATCCCCAGTAACCCATCTCCTGCACCAGTACCCCCCAGTACCCCTCCCCTCTCTGCACCAGTATCCCCAGTAACCCCTGTCTCCTGCACCAGTATCCCCAGTACCCCGACCAGTGCACCCAGTACCCCTTCCCTCTCTGCACCAGTATCCCCAGTAACCCGTCTCCTGCACCAGTACCCCTTCCCCCTCTGCACCAGTATCCCCAGTAACCCGTCTCCTGCACCAGTACCCCTTCCCCCTCTGCACCAGTATCCCCAGTAACCCCTCTCTCCTGCACCAGTATCCCCAGTAACCCGTCTCCTGCACCAGTTCCCCCAGTACCCCTTCCCCCTCTGCACCAGTATCCCCAGTAACCCCTGTCTCCTGCACCAGTACCCCTTCCCTCTCTGCACCAGTATCCCCAGTAACCCATCTCCTGCACCAGTACTCCCCAGTACCCCTTCCCTCTCTGCACCAGTATCCCCAGTAACCCCTGTCTCCTGCACCAGTATCCCTAGTACCCCTACCAGTACCCCCAGTACCCCTTCCCCCTCTGCACCAGTATCCCCAGTAACCCCTCTCTCCTGCACCAGTACCCCCAGTAACCCCTGTCTCCTGCACCAGTACCCCTTCCCTCTCCACACCAGTATCCCCAGTAACCCCTGTCTCCTGCACCAGTATCCCCAGTAACCCGTCTCCTGCACTAGTTCCCCCAGTACCCCTTCCCTCTCCACACCAGTATCCCCATTAACCCCTGTCTCCTGCACCAGTATCCCCAGTAACCCGTCTCCTGCACTAGTTCCCCCAGTACCCCTTCCCTCTCCACACCAGTATCCCCAGTAACCCGCCTCCTGCACCAGTTCCCCCAGTACCCCTTCCCTCTCCACACCAGTATCCCCAGTAACTACTGTCTCCTGCACCAGTACCCCTTCCCTCTCTGCACCAGTATCCCCAGTAACCCCTGTCTCCTGCACCAGTACCCCTTCCCCCTCTGCACCAGTATCCCCAGTAACCTGTCTCCTGCACCAGTACCTCTTCCCCCTCTGCACCAGTATCCCCAGTAACCCCTCTCTCCTGCACCAGTATCCCCAGTAACCCGTCTCCTGCACCAGTTCCCCCAGTACCCCTTCCCCCTCTGCACCAGTATCCCCAGGAACCCCTGTCTCCTGCATCAGTATCCCCAGTACCCCCCCCCCAGTGCCCCCAGTATCCCCCAGTGCCCCCAGTACCCCGCCTCTCCGCAGCGCCCGGGCACTACAAGTCCCGGCGGCCTCCGCGGCCGGAGCCGGCAGCCCGGAGGCGGCGCGGAGGAGGCCCGAGGAGGCCCGAGGAGGCCGGAGCAGCCCCCGCCAGGCCCGGCCATGGAGACCCTCGCAAGCGGCGGGTCCCTACGGGGCGAGATCGGTACGTGGGGGGCGGCACGGCCCGGGGATGGCGGGGGTAAGGGCGGGGGGAGGCGGGTTGATCCGCTTCGGGAGGTGTTTGGCTGCGGGGCTGGTGCTAGGGGAGTGTTTTGGGGGTGGGCAGGATGAGTTGGGGGTGGGCAGGGTGAGCTGGGGGTGGGCAGGATGGATTAGGGGTGGGCAGGATGGGTTTGGGGTCGGCAGGGTGGGTTAGGGGCTGGGCAGGATGTTTTGGGGGTGGGCAGGATGAGCTGGGGGTGGGCAGGGTGAGCTGGGGGTGGGCAGGATGGATTAGGGGTGGGCAGGGTGGGTTTGGGGTCGGCAGGGTGGGTTAGGGGCTGGGCAGGATGTTTTGGGGGTGGGCAGGGTGAGCTAGGGGTGAGCAGGATGGATTAGGGGTGGGCAGGATGGTTTGGGGGGGTAGGATGGGTTTTGGGTCGACAGGGTGGGTTAGGGGCTGGGCAGGATGTTTTGGGGGTGGGCAGGATGTTTTGGGGGTGGGCAGGATGGATTAGGGGTGGGCAGGATAGATTAGGGGTGGGCAGGATGGGTTTGGGGTCGGCAGGATGGGTTTGGGGCTGGGCAGGATGTTTTGGGGGTGGGCAGGGTGAGCTAGGGGTGGGCAGGATAGATATGGGGTGGGCAGGGTGGGTTAGGGGCTGGGCAGGATGGGTTAGGGGCTGGGCAAGGTGGTTTGGCTTGGGCAGGATGTTTTGGGGGTGGGCAGGATGTTTTGGGGGTGGGCAGGGTGGTTTGGGGGTGGGCAGGATGGGTTGGGGGTGGGCAGGGTGGTTTGACTTGGGCAGGATGGGTTAGGGGCTGGGCAGGGTGGTTTGGGGGTGGGCAGGATGGGTTTGGCTTCGACAGGGTGGGCTAGGGGTAGGCCAGGATGTTTTGGGGGTGGCCAGGGTGGGTTAGGGGCTGGGCAGGAGAGGTTAGGGGTGGGCAGGGTGGTTTTGGGGTGGGCAGGGTGGTTTTGGGGTGGGCAGGATGGTTTTGGGGGGGGCAGGATGGTTTTGGGGGTCAACAGGGTCGGTTAGGGGTAAGCAGGATGGTTTGGGGCTGGGCAGGGTGGTTTTAGGTGGGACAGGATGTTTTGGGGGTGGGCAGGATGGTTTGAGGTGGGCAGGATGGTTTTAGGGTGGGCAGCATGGTTTGAGGGTGGGCAGGATGGGTTAGGGGCTGGGCAGGGTGGTTTGGCTTGGGCAGGATGGGTTGTTGCTGGGCAGGATGAGTTTAAGGGCAGGCAGGATGGTTTGGGGGTGGGCAGGATGGTTTGGGGGTGGGCGTGATGGGTTAGGGGCTGGGCAGGGTGGTTTGGCTTGGGCAGGATGAGTTGTTGCTGTGCAGGATGGGTTAGGGGTGGGCAGGATGGTTTTTGGGGGGCAGGATGGTTTTGGGGGTCGACAGGATGGGTTAGGGGTAAGCAGTATGTTTTGGGGGTGGGTAGGATGGGTTAGGGGTGGGCAGGATGTTTTGGGGGTGGGCAGGATGGTTTTAGGGTGGGCAGGGTGGTTTGGCTTTGGCAGGATGGGTTAGGGGGTGGGCAGGATGGTTTGGGGGTGGGCAGGAGAGGTTAGGGGTGGGCAGGATGGTTTGGGGGTGGGCAGGATGGTTTGGGGGTGGGCAGGGTGGGTTAGGGGTGGGCAGGACGGTTTGGGGTGGGCAGGATGGTTTGTAGGGTGAGTGGCCTGTTCCAAGGAAAGGTGAGGATGCTCTTGGGAGAACCCCAGCTGAGCATGGGGAATTATCATTGCTCCTCTGGGAATTAGTGTGTGTGTGATTGAAGAGGCGGTGCTGGGCAGCTGGAGGAGAGGGGATGCCTCCCTCCTTGAAGGAGGTGGTGAGTGGGAGCTGTGCAGCACCCCAGAGCACCCAAACCCTGCTGGGTTACCTCTGTGGGGCTGATGAGGCCCTGGGCAACCTTGTGTAGCTCCAGGCCTGGAGGTTGGTGGCCCTGCCTGTGGCAGGGGGGTTGGAGCTCTGTGATCCTTGGGGTCCCTTCCAACCCAGCCCAGTGTGTGATTCTATGGTTGGACTCAAGGATCTCAAAGGTCTTTTCCAACCATGTGATTCTGTTTGGAGCAAGTACAATGAAGTGTTTCAGAAACCATGAGGGGACCCAGCGTTACAAACAGGCCCTGGGAGAGCAGCAGTCAACAGAGACCCCACAACCACAAAGCACCTGATTAAACATCCCATGGTGAGGAGTAACCTCCTCATTCCCAGCTCTCTCTTCTACCTGCCAGCTCATGGTCACCTTCTTCTGTTCTGGTTTAGTTCAGGATGAGAATGGTTGGACTTGATGATCTTCAAGGTCTTTCCCAACCTTGTGATTCTGTGATTCTCCCCAGCACAGGAGACTCGTTTTCTCCACGTGTGGGCTCTTATTTATGTCCTTCTTCATTTCTTCTGTCCTCTCCAGGCTTCTGGGCTGATCGAACCCCTGTTCATGAGGCAGCAAGACGGGGAGAAACCCTGCAGCTGCAGCAGCTGATAGAGAGTGGAGCCTGTGTCAACGCAGTCACCTATGACTCCATCACCCCCTTGCACGAGGCCAGCCTGCGAGGGCAAACACAGTGTGTCAAGCTCCTGCTTGCTGCAGGGGCCCAGGTATGTATCCAGCTCTGATCCAGCTGGGAACATCATCTTGATGTCTGAAGTTATGTATAGAATCATAGACTGGTCTGGGTTGGAAGGGAACCCAAGGATCATAGAGTTCCAACCCCCCTGCCACCAACCTATTTCTGGGATCTAGATTCTCCCCACCTAGCTCTAGGCTCTTCTTTGTCACCCTGGGTGTTCTTGGTGGTCAGCAGAGGATGGCAGGCCTCTTGAGAAGGTGTTTCAGCTTGATGATGGGGTAAATAAAATGCCTGGGACTTTCTCTGTCTCCCTTCACCCTGCTCAGTGATGCACCCACAGAGCCTGGGGTGACTGGACATCTAATTTCACAGAATCCCAGAATGTTAGGAGTTGGAAGGGACCTCAGAAGCTCATCCAGTCCAACCCCCCGGACAGAGCAGGATCACCCAGACTAAACCACACAGGAACACATCCAGGACCACGGGGTTTGAATGTCTCCAGAGAAGGAGACTCCACAACCTCTCTGGGCAGCCTGTCCCAGGGCTCTGTCACCCTCACAGTGGGAAAGTTCCTCCTCACATTCCCATGGAGCTTCCTCTGCTCCAGCTGCACCCATTGCCCCTTGTCCTATCGCTGCCATCACTGAGCAGAGCCTGGCTCCAGCCTCCTGACTCTCACCCTTTACATATTTATAGACATTAATAAGGTCACCTTCAAGCCCCATCTGGACACCTACCTGTGTGACCTGTCCTAGGGACCCTGCTTTGGCAGGGGGGTTGGACTCAATGATCTCTGGAGGTCCCTTCCAACCCCTACAATTCCAGGTGACTTGTGTTGTGTTAACAAGGTCACCTCATTAATGTCATCTAATAATTCAGATGACTTGAGTTTCTGAAGCTGAGTTGAATCAAGGGGCCAGAAGGGAATCAGGGGACAAGCAGGGGATTTGTATTTATTCTTTTGCTTCTTCTTCTATTTATTTTATTATGGAAACAAAAATCAGCTAAACAGGGTCTTTGCATATAGCTGGTGACAACGGTCTTCAAGGGCTTGGGACTTTTCATGTGCTGAAGGCAACAGTCCTCAGAGTGAAGCCAGTGAAGCTCCGTGGTCCTCAGTGCAAAGTCAGCCAGCTTGGCTGGCTCTGCTGATGAAGCTGGGCCTTGCATTAAAGCAGATGTGCCAGTTCTGGGCTTCCTGGGATAAAAAAGACAGGGATCTCCTGGAGAGAGTCCAGAGGAGGCTGCAGAGATGATGAAAGGCCTGGAGCATCTCCCCTGTGAGGATAGACTGAGTGAACTGGGGCTGTTCAGCCTGGAGAGAAGAAGCCTGAGAGGGGATCTGATCAATGGTTATCAATAGCTGAAGGGTGGGACACAGGGGGACATGGGCAGCCTCTTCTCAGTGTCTGTGGGGACAGGACAAGGGGTGATGGCCTCAAGTTGGAGCACAGGGAGTTCCCCACCAATCTGGGGAAGAACTTCTTCATGATGAGGGTGAGGGAGCCCTGGGACAGGCTGCCCAGGGGGTGTGGAGTCTCCTTCTCTGGAGAGATTCCAGCCCCATCTGGACACCGACCTGTGTGACCTGTCCTAGGGACCCTGCTTTGGCAGGGGGGTTGGACCTGATGATCTCTGGAGGTCCCTTCTAACCCCTGTGATCCTGTGAGTTGTGTTGTGTTAACACAGTCACGACACTTGTAACCTCCACCAGGAGAGCAGTAGACAAATACAATGATGGAAACAGCCTAAACTTGTGACATCAATGTCCATGAGAGTGATGGGACCAGCACAAGCCAGGCTGCTGGCTGTCCCAACCAGCTCTTCCCTGAGCCCAGACTACTTCTAGGGTTAAAAGAAATAAAAATACAGGTAAGAGGGTGCTGCCACACAGCAGCCACCAGGTACCTGATGGTTTTTGTCCTGCCTTGAAGGTGGATGCCAGGAATATCGATGGCAGCACACCCCTCTGCGACGCCTGCGCCTCGGGCAGCATCGAGTGTGTCAAAGTGCTGCTGTCCCACGGTGCCAAGGTGAACCCCCCCCTTTACACAGCATCTCCTCTCCATGAAGCCTGCATGAATGGTAAGCCCACAGGGTCTGGTCTTTGTGCTTGGAGAAATAAAACCCAGCTGAAGAACAAAAGTCACCACTGGGTATCTTAAACTGACTGCAAGCTCCTGCTGCTCGTCAGACTGTTGGGCAGAGGGGAGTTCATGTCCTTTCCCTCTGATCCCACTTGAGATGGGATAAATTGTTCTGCTTGAGACAGGAGACCATCATAATCAGGCAGTTCTGTCCCAGGCCCCATCCTGGTTGTTCAGAGCTGATGGATGAGGATGTCAGGTGGGAAGAAGGTGCCAAGGACTCTTTGGGCTAGCATCTGGCAGCATCTGGCTAGACAGCTGTGAGGTGGAGAAGGACCTGGGGGTGTTGGGTGACTGCAGGCTGACCATGAGCCAGCAGTGTGGCCAGGAAGGCCAAGGGCATCCTGGCTTGTGTCAGAGCCAGCGTGGCCAGTAGGTGTGGGGAGGGGATTGTGCCCCTGGACTGGACACTGGTGAGGCTGCACCTCGAGTGCTGGGTCCAGTTCTGGGCTCCTCAGCATCAGAAGGACATTGAGGTCCTGGAGCGAGTCCAGAGAAGGGCAACCAGGCTGGGAAAGGGGCTGGAGGGCAAATCCTGTGAGGAGCAGCTGAGGGAGCTGGGGGTGTTGAGCCCGGAGAAGAGAAGGCTGTGGGGGGACCTCATTGCAGCCTTCCAGTCCCTGAAGGGAGCAGAGGAACAGGAGGGGAATCAGCTTGTTCAAGGGCAGAGACTGGCAGGACAAGGGGGATGGAGTGAAGCTGGAGGAGGGAAGGGTTAGAGGAGATCTTAGGGGGAAGTTCTTTGCAGAGAGAGTGGTGAGGGGCTGGAACAGGCTGCCCAGAGAGGGCGTGGGTGCCCCATCCCTGGGGGTGTTCAAGGCCAGGTTGGATGGGGCCCTGGGCAACCTTGTGTAGCTCCAGGCCTGGAGGTTGGTGGCCCTGCCTGTGTCAGGGGGTTGGAGCTCTGTGATCCTTGGGGTCCCTTCCAACCCAGCCCAGTGTGTGCCATACACTCCCCTTTGAGCTGGGTTCTTTTGGCTCCTTTCCTACAGGTAGCTCAGAGTGTGTTCAACTCCTCATCGACGTCGGTGCCAACTTGGAGGCTCATGACTGCCATTTTGGGACCCCCCTACACGTGGCCTGTGCCAGGGAGCACCTGGACTGTGCAAAGTTGCTGCTCAAGGCAGGTATGGCAGCCACGGGCTCTTCTTCTGGGGGAACAAGAGGTGGTGGTGTCTGTGCTCAGTGTTTTCCTCAGTGTTCTTGTTGAAGAGCTTCATCCACAGCTTAATATAGATGACAAAGGTGAAAGGTTTTTCCTTTCCATGAGCCAAGCTTCATCCTTAACTAATTTTCCAGCCTGTGGCTGTCGATACCCAGTTTGTGATGTTTCCCAGTGATGTTCCCATTCTCTTCTTCTCCTAAAATTCAGAACTCTTCAGCCACCTAGAGCAAACTTTCAGTTTCTTCCCAAAAATGGTATCAATGGGTGGGCACACGTTCAGCTTTGATGTCACAGTGGTGTAGTTTGGGAAAGGGCTCAGGGAGAGATGTCAGGGTTTGATATAGTACAGAAAACTAGAGGTGAAGTCACCTCATACCCCGGGGAGATCTGGTTAGTGTTACACCCAGAGGAGTTTGCTGAATGTTAAAGTCAATGTTCTGTGCTCCAGTTTTCACATCCCAGTTTTCTTGCTGGAGTTGGATGTCTTGGCTTTGTCAACAGGTCTCGTTGCCCTTCTCTGGACTTGCTCAAAGGATATTGAGGTCCTGAAGCAAGTCCAGAGAAGGGCAACCAGGCTGGGGAAGGGGCTGGAGGGCAAATCCTCTGAGGAGCAGCTGAGGGAGCTGGGGGTGTTGAGCCTGGAGAAGAGGAGGCTGAGGGGAGACCTTCTCCCCACCTACAACTACTTGAAGGGAGGTTATAGAGAGATAGGTGATGGTCTCTTCAGCCAGGGGCCAGGAGATGGGACAAGGGGCAATGGGCTCAAGCTGCCCCAGGGCAGGGTCAGCTCAGCTGGGAGGGCAAAGTTCTTCCCTGGCAGAGTTGTGGGGCTGTGGCACAGGCTGCCCAGGGAGGGGGCTGAGTCCCCAGCCCTGGGGGTGTTTCCCAGCCCGGGAGATGAGGTGCTCAGGGATCTGGTTTAGTTTAGGATGAGAATGGTTGGACTTGATGATATCAAAGGTCTTTTCCAAACCTGTGATTCTGTGATTCTGTGAACTGGAAGCAGATGCACAGATGGACTGGAGCCTGTAAGAGCCATTTGCTGTCAGCTTGTAAAAGCCAAACTTCCTTAAGGAAAAAAATACCCACAGCTAAAATCTGATGCTGTGGAAGTGTCTGATGGGACCTGCAACATCTCATAGGGCTGGGGTATTTCTGTTTAAATCCTTAACAGAGTTGTCACTGTTTGCCTTGAATATCTGAAGGGTGGGACACAGGGGGACATGGGCAGCCTCTTCTCAGTGTCTGTGGGGACAGGACAAGGGGCGATGGGCTCAAGTTGGAGCACAGAAGTTCCACACCAATATGTGGGGGGATAGGTTAAAGCTAAAGGAAGGAAGGTTTAAATTAGGTATTAGGGGGAAGTTTTTTACTGAAAGAGTGGTAAGGGGCTGGAACAGGCTGCCCAGAGAGGGGGTGGGTGCCCCATCCCTGGGGGTGTTCAAGGCCAGGTTGGCTGGGGCCCTGGGCAACCTTGTGTAGATCCAGGCCTGGAAGTTGGTGGCCCTGCCTGTGTCAGGGGGTTGGAGCTCTGTGATCCTTGGGGTCCCTTCCAACCCAGACCAGGCTGGGATTCTATGATTCTATGTGGAAGAACTTCTTCCCAGTGAGGGTGAGGGAGCCCTGGGACAGGCTGCCCAGGGGGCTGTGGAGTCTCCTTCTCTGGAGATATTCCAGCCCCATCTGGACACCGACCTGTGTGCCCTGTCCTAGGGACCCTGCTTTGGCAGGGGGGTTGGACCTGATGATCTCTGGAGGTCCCTTCCAACCCCTGTGATTCTATGATTCTTGGAACGAGTGTGCTCCACTGAGATGCTTGGGAGTGGCTCTTCACTGGCTCTTCTCTGGCTTCAGGCATCACAGCTTCAGGAAGCAACTCCAAACACCACACTCATCAGTTTATTTACCCAGTAACACAGCCTAAAAGCCCTTTTATCTGCAAGGAAAACAGAAAGCTGGAGAAGAAAACTCACCCATTACCGGCACTGAGAACTTGTTTGGCAGTTTGGTTTCCTGTTTGTGCTGTTTGGTTTGGATCTTGTTCTGGCCCTGCATGTTCTAACAGCACTTCTTTCTCCAGTTGAGCTTCTCCTTATGGTTGGGTCAAGTGAGGCTTTCATGAACATGTTTGTTTTTCTTTCTGGCCTTCAGGGGCAAACGTCAACGCTGCTAAGCTCCACGAGACGGCCCTCCACCACGCAGCCAAAGTGAAGAACGTGGATCTGGTGGAGATGCTGATTGAATTTGGAGGTAACATTTATGCCAGGGACAACCGAGGAAAGAAACCATCAGATTACACCTGGAGCAGCAGCCCCACAGCAAAGTGCTTCGAATACTATGAAAGTAAGTGAGGGGTGATGCCCTGCCCCAGGAATTTAGGGATTGCTGGCTCTGTTGCACCAGGTTCTCAGTTTGCTTTGGTTTCTAGATCCCTGTGGTGGGCCAGATGCCCACCAAAGCTGCTCCATCACTGCCCTTTGCAGTTGGGCAGGGGAGAAAATAGATATCGAGAGGCTCAGGAGTGGAGATAAGGGCAGGGAGAGATCATTCTGCAATCAGCATCACGGGCAGAACAGACTCAACCCAGAGTAAAGGACAGAAAAGTCTCTAATTGATGACCCTGCCCTGCACCCCCAGTGACACCAGAATTGGGTGATGAGAAGTGTGACCAGATCTTAAACACCTCCCCTCACCCTTCCCTTCTTAGCAGACTGCACTTGAGTCCCAGGGCTCCATCACCCTCATCATGAAGAAGTTCTTCCCCAGATTGCTGTGGATCTCCCTGTGCTCCAACTTGAGGCCATCACCCCTTGTCCTGTCCCCACAAACCACTGAGAAGAGGCTGCCCATTTCCCACTGTCTGCTGAGCTTCAGCCCTAACTTTGGCTCCCCTTTTCTCCTTTCAGAGACACCTCTGAGCCTGTCACAGCTCTGCAGGGTCACGGTGAGGAAAGCTGCTGGGCAGCGAGCGCTGGAGAAGATCGCCAAGCTCAATATTCCTCCACGATTAATCCAGTACCTGTCCTACAACTGACATGGGTGAAGGTGACCAGGAAGGACAATAACTTTAGCTCCTGCAGTATTAAGTGTCCATTTCTTTCTCTTCTACCTACCTCCCCTCAAGAAACTTGTTTTAATTTAAGCAAACTGGTGTAAATAGTCTTTCTGAGGCAGCACAACCTCTTCTCTCTGGGCAAGGACAGCCTCAGGCAAGGTTGAAGTGCTACCTTGAAGTTGTAACCTCTCCTGGGGTGATCTGTTAGACTGTCACTATGTTTGGAGCACTCTTTGAGAGGGATTAATCTTGCCTAATTTTACCTGTCTCTAGCCTGAAGGCATCTCTCTATGATCCAACCAGCCTCCCCTTTGCAGGCTGCCAAGAGCAATAGGTGCTTCTGAAGCATGGTTGGGCTGTCCTGTTTCATCTCCTCGTGCTGGGATGGTGCAGTATGCCTTGGGAGCACCTCTCTCCACTGGCTGCAAAGGGATTTAGAGGTGACACCCTCAGATATGGACGTGTTTCTGCAGTGGGAACGCTGGATCCCACCTCTGTGTTACTATAACCCAAGTGATGACTACCTAACGCCAAGGGATGAGGCTTGAGAAACCTGCTGGAGGCAAATTAAGTCCTCATCAAGCTCAGCACTAATTAGAGGCACTGCAACCAGCTTTCCATGAACATCAACGAGCTTTGGCTTGACACCAGCAGCGAGAACAAACCACTACCAGGTCAGGGTTGACTTCTCACTGTGGCAAGGGGGTTGGAACTCTGTGATCCTTGGGGTCCCTTCCAACCCAGACCAGTCTGGGATTCTATGAAGGTGAGCCAGCTCTTACTGGAACGTTCCTCTTGGCTATCACCACCTTGGATTTTCAAGCCCAAGCAGGAAGCAGGTCTCTCTGCACCTTCCAAGGATGCTTCTCTCCAGATGGCTGGTCCCAAAGAATATTTCTCCTCTTGCTCTGACTCACTGTGGCTGCTCTGTTGGTTTTAGGTGCAATAATCTGTGGAGCTGCTGCCTGGTGGTGCCTGAAGTACAACAAGGACACGTCCCTTGTGTAAAGATGCAGCAGATCCCTGAGGTGCAAACCCGCATGTGAAAGGCAGTAGGACTTCTGGGCTCTGCCTGGGGTTTGGAGACTTATTTTTTCCCCCCTCTGAGTTTCTCTCTCGATGTTGGAGCCTCTCCAGAGGTTGGCAGTGGGAGCCAACCCTGATGGAACCTTCTGGCTTCAGCAGGCACGACTGCAGCTCTGCCCTTTGGTGATTTAAAAACCTTTGGGGTGACATTAGTCTGATCAGAGCCCAAATTGTCTTTGTCATCTACCTTCCAGATGAGATGGTTACGTGTTGTCTGAAGGCAACAACCTGCTGGATATGTGGTACTGAGGGGATGAAGCTCCCTGATGTCCCCCATGAGGAGCCTGATGAGAAGAGATTCCTCACAGAATCACAAGGTTGGAGAAGACCTTTAAGATCATCAAGTCCAACCATCCCTGTCCTGTGCTAAACCAGATCCCTGAGCACCTCATCTCCCCATCTGTTAAACACACCCAGGGCTGGGGACTCAGCCCCCTCCCTGGGCAGCCTGTTCCAGGCCCTGACAACTCAATGAAATCCACATGGCACTGAACTAATTCACCTCTCTCAACCAACAGTGGTCACTTGTCTCCTGCCTCTGACATCTCCTGCTCAGCCTGGAGAGGGAGGGAGAAGAGCAACATAAGCACAGAGTCGAAGAGCTGAGCTGGAACCCAATGCACTTTAATGGTGACCAGCAAATCACTCTGGGTTTGGTTTGACATTTTTGGGGGGGGTTCATCTTGCCCCAGCGTGGGGCAAGAATTGTTGGGGGATTAGATATTTATAATTCTCTCTGATTTTAGTGTTTGAAGTAGAAATGTGAAACTACTGAGAAGCTCAGGGAAGCCCTAGAGATGTTTGTGGTGGGACTCGTCCCCACGATTGATGGGATAGAAGGTTTGGTCTTCTGTCTTCCAAGGAAACCTTCCTCTGCCCCAAATGCATGTCCTTAGAGATAAACAGGTGGTAGGAGAACACACCTTTCAGGAATCTGGGGTGAAACCCTTCCCTTTTGGTTCAAACCCAAGTCCCTTGTTAGGTTGCTCTTTTAACATTGCCTGAGCTGGTGACATGATGACATAATTCCAAGTGTCCACTGTGAAAACAAAAGACACCTCAAGCTCCTGAGAATAAAATGACAAGTTCCTATTTATGTCATTGTTGGGTTTTTTTCCCTTCTCTTTTAAGTGACCTCTCTCTGGTGGCTTCCAAAGGTTGGTTCTTCTCGTTTGAAATCTCTTTTTAAGAGGTCCTGCTCAGCAGGGCATGCATCCAGGAAGGACTTAAGAGACAGAGCAGCTCCTTGGGTGTTTGGTAGCAATAACCAGATTTGTTTGGTAGCATTTTTCTGAAGACATCTGCATGTTAGGGCTGTGTCTGGAGGGAGAGGTGCTGCTCCAGGAAAGTCCTTTGAGACCCAACGAGCTACAAAACATCATCTGATGATCCAGAGCTGGGAGGAGTGGGTGACACACAGGACACTGTGCTGCCATCCAGAGAGACCTGGACAGGCTGGAGAGCTGGGCAGGGAGAAACCTAATGAAAGTCAACAAAAGCAAGTGGAGAGTCTGGCACCTGGGGAGGAATAAAGGCTGGAATCAGTACAGGCTGGGGGTGAGCTGCTGGAGAGGAGCTCTGTGGAGAAGGACCTGGGGGTCCTGGTGGGTGACAGGGTGGCCATGAGCCAGCAGTGTGCCCTGGGGGACAAGAAGGCCAATGGGATCCTGGGGGGCATCAAGAGGAGTGTGGCCAGCAGGTCAAAGGAGGGGATCCTCCCCCTCTGCTCTGCCCTGCTCAGGCCCCACCTGGAGTGTTGTGTCCAGTTCTGGGCTCCCTGGGATCAAAAAGCCAGGGATCTCCTGGAGAGAGTCCAGAGGAGGCTGCAGAGATGATGAAAGGCCTGGAGCATCTCCCCTGTGAGGAAAGGCTGAGTGAGCTGGGGCTGTTCAGCCTGGAGAGAAGAAGCCTGAGAGGGGATCTGATCAATGAGGATCAATATCTGAAGGGTGGGACACAGGGGGACATGGGCAGCCTCTTCTCAGTGTCTGTGGGGACAGGACAAGGGGCGATGGGCTCAAGTTGGAGCACAGGGAGTTCCACCCCAATGTGGGGAAGAACTTCTTCCCAGTGAGGGTGAGGGAGCCCTGGGACAGGCTGCCCAGGGGGGTGTGGAGTCTCCTTCTCTGGAGATATTCCAGCCCCATCTGGACACCGACCTGTGTGCCCTGTCCTGGGGACCCTGCTTTGGCAGGGGGGTTGGATTGATGATCTCTGGAGGTCCCTTCCAACCCCAACAGGACACACCTGTGTCCTTCCAGGTGTGCTGTGGTACTGAGGTGGGTGGTTGGACCATGCCATGGCTGTTGATGACTCAGTGGGTCTTTGCTTGGGTGTTCCTGAGTTTCTAAACTCCAAATGAAAACTGAGATGGAGATTCCTTTTAATCTTTCATCCAGCCTCTCCAGCCCTTGGTTCTTTCAACCCTGCAGGGATTTCTCAGCAGGTTTTGAAGCATCTTCTGAGCAATTGGATTTTACAGCTCAGAGTAAAAGGCAAAGTAGATGCCAAACTAAACTTAGGTGGTGTTTTGGCTTCCTGGAATATCTCAGACCACAGTTCTTGCAGTGGTTGGCAGTCACTGCACATGTAGCACCATCATCCTTGCTGGAGGTACAGTCTGAAGAGCTGTGAATCCTTTGCAGCCATCCCAAATTAAGATGATAATAAGAAGCTTTGGAGATAACCTTGCCCTAACAGGGGTTTGGGGGCTACACTGGGGGTCAAATTTGGATTACAGTCTCTCCTCTCCTGGTGATACCTCTGCTTAGTAACACAAGAAGCTTGTGGCAGGACCTTGGAGAGCCGTCCCCAGCACTCTGCTTCTGCTAACCCATCCCCTTGTGTTGCCCTGCTTGACATGAACCAGAAGTAGACTGCTCAGGATCTCCTGCAAGACATCCCAGAAGCCACAGACATGTCATTCCATGTCCCATTAAGCTGTACCCATCTCATGGGTGTGGGCTGGGAAGGGACATGGTGGCTGCTCCATGAAAGATTCTCCCTTTGGGTGTTTTTCTACTGGTTGTGTGTTGTTTCTTAGGTGGTCTCAAGAGGACCTGACCTTCCTGAAGTTTTATATGCCTCACCTCTGACCATGCAGGGTTGGCTTCTCTCAGTTATGGGTTAAAAACCCCATGGAGATCCCAAACACCCAATTCTGCTTTATTTTTGTGCCAGGTTCTGCCTGTTATTTTTCATCCTTCACCCTTTAATCCAAATCTCAAATCAGGGCATGAATCCAACACAAACAAACCCAACCCCACCAGGCTGGTCCTGCTTTCATCCATCCCCTTCCTGGGCTCCCCAAGCCACAAACCCAGCTGAGCATTTTTGGGCCACCTCCCCTCTCCTGTGGGTTTCTCCTTCCTGGAACCACCAGCTTTGCTATGGGTCCAGCAGCACAGAGAACTGCTTTAGGGAAGCCCAGGTGAGGACAGGGGTTTGCTTTCATCCATGAAAGCCGTCTTTGGGAGAGTCATCCACACTGCTGGTTGGGCTTCTTAAGGTCAGTTTGTGAGGAGGAAACTTGAGTGTAGCAGCTTTTCTCCAACTATGTGAAGTTTGGCCAGAAAAAACAAGGTGTGACTGAAGCTGGTGGCTTGGAAGAAACCCTCACAGTGCTGGAGAATTAACTCCTTGTAGCACCAGCAGCTGTTGCTTGGAGGGGAGCCACCCTTAGACTCATAGAATCATAGACTGGGCTGGGTTGGAAGGCACCCCAAGGGTCACAGAGCTCCAACCCCCTGCCACAGGCAGGGCCACCAACCTCCAGGCCTGGAGCTACACAAGGTTGCCCAGGGCCCCAGCCAACCTGGCCTTGAACATCCCCAGGGATGGGGCACCCACCCCCTCTCTGGGCAGCCTGTTCCAGCCCCTCACCACTCTCTCTGCAAAGAACTTCCCCCCAATCTCTCCACTAACCCTTCCCTCCTCCAGCTTCACTCCAGCCCCCTTGTCCTGCCAGTCTCTGCCCTTGAACAAGCTGATTCCCCTCCTGTTCCTCTGCTCCCTTCAGGGACTGGAAGGCTGCAATGAGGTCCCCCCACAGCCTTCTCTTCTCCAGGCTGACCCAGCCCAGCTCCCTCAGCCTCTCTTCGTAGGGGAGCTGCTCCAGCCCCCTGAGCATCTTCATGGCTCCTCTGACCCCTCTCCAACAGTCCCACATCTTTCTTGTGTTGGGCCCCAGCTCTGGACACAGGACTCCAGCTGGGGCCTCAGGAGGGCAGAGCAGAGAGGGACAATCCCCTCCCTGTCCCTGCTGCCACCCCTCTGCTGATGGAGCCCAGGATCCCATCGCCCTTCCCAGCTCCAAGAGCACACTGCTGGCTCAGGGGAAGCTTCTCACCCCCCAGAACCCCCAGGTCCTTCTCAGCAGGGCTGCTCTCCAGGAGCTCCTCTCCCAGCCTGTATCTCTGGCTGGGATGGATTTGTACCATCAGTTACAGCTCCCCGAGTCTGGGCATAAAGAAGCAGTGGAGAAGGGAAGATGTTGAGTACAAACAGGGTTGGGTTGGGTTCTCTTTTTTAATGTCTTTGAGAGAGCAAACCCCAAGAGCTGCCCTAACCTTAGCAGCAGCAAACAAAGCCCTCATTGTCAGCAGGAGAGTGGCATCAGACGATGAGTAACGCGGCGGTTGCGTCATGTTTAGGGCAAGCATGAGCAAGAAGCGTCTCTTCTACCTCTGAGTTAAAAAATAAACCCAGATGTTGGAAGATCTTTCCACACCCCCTCTGTTCATCACCACCTCCTCCTTTCTTCAGGGGAACGAGTGGTCTTGCAGGCACTTGCAAGAAGATGGCGCCTGTCCCACATGCTTCAGTGGGAGATGGTCTGAAGCAGGTTGAGGTGGGGACGGGACTCTGCTGACTTGTGCTTGCTTGAAGGGCAGCTTGGAGGCTACTGAATGTCCCATTCCCTGTTCTGTGGGTGGCTGGAGCACCAGTTGATTTAAAATGGGCGGGTTTAAGGGCAAGGTGGTTGTTTTCAAGCTTCAAGCCAGCACCTGAAGCTGGAGCAAGGCAGAGAAGCACAAAGGAGAAAAAATACAGAATCACAGAATCACAGGGGTTGGAAGGGACCTCGAGAGATCATCGGGTCCAAACCCCCTGCCAAAGCAGCTCCCTAGCACATATTGCACAGGTCGGCATCCAGACGAGTCCTGAATATCTCCAGAGAAGGAGATTCCACCACCTCCCTGGGCAGCCTGTCCCAGGGCTCCCTCACCCTCACTGTGTAAAAGTTCTTCCCCATGTTGGTGCGGAACTTCCTGTGCTCCAATTTACAGCCATTGCCCCTTGTCCTGTCCCCACAGACACTGAGAAGGGGCTGGCCAATTCCCCCTGCATCCCATACTTAAGATATTTATAAACATTAATTAGGTCCCCCCTCAGTCTTCTTCTCTCCAGGCTGAACAGCCCCAGCTCACTCAGCCTTTCCTCACAGGGGAGATGTTCCAGGCCTTTCATCATCTCCACAGCCTCCTCTGGACTCTTTCCAGGAGATCCCTGGCTTTTTTATCCCAGGGAGCCCAGAACTGGACACAACACTCCAGGTGGGGCCTGAGCAGGGCAGAGCAGAGGGTGAGGATCCCCTCCTTTGACCTGCTGGCCACACTCCTCTTGATGCCCCCCAGGATCCCATTGGCCTTCTTGTCCCCCAGGGCACACTGCTGGCTCATGGCCACCCTGTCACCCACCAGGACCCCCATGTCCTTCTCCACAGAGCTCCTCTCCAGCAGGTCACCCCCAGCCTGTACTGATACAGACAGTTATTCCTCCCCAGGTGCCAGACTCTCCACTTGCTTTTGTTGAATTTCATTAGGTTTCTCCCTGCCCAGCTCTCCAGCCTGTCCAGGTCTCTCTGGATGGCAGCGCAGTGTCCTGCGTGTCAGCCACTCCTCCCAGCTTTGTATCATCAGGTTCTTGCTGAGGGTGGATGCTGTTCCCTCATCCAGGTCGTCGATGAAGATATTAAACAGGACTGGACCCAACACCGAGCCCTAGGAACACCCCTGGTCACAGGTCTCCAGCCAGACTCTGCTCCACTGATCACGACCCTCTGAGCCCGGTCTGACAGCCAGTTCTCAACCCACCTCACTGTCCCCTCATCCATCCCATGATCTCTCAGCTTTTCTATCAGGATTTCTGATTTCTATCAGGATACTGATTTCTCCAAACCTTTACTGCTTCCATGTGGCACCTTTAGGTGCTGTTGTTAACTTCTCCTGCATGCCATCTGGGCCAGAACCCTCACGAGTCAGAAGCCAGGCTGAGAGAGTTTGGGGTTGTTGGGCCTGGAGAAGAGAAGGCTCTGAGGAGGCCTAATCGCGGCCTACCAATCCTTAAAGGCGTTCTGTGGGAGAGGGGCTGTTCCCCAGGGATTGCAGGGACAGGACATGGGGTGGTGGCTTCCAGCTGAACAGGGGCAGGGTTAGGTTAGATGTTAGGAAGGAATTCTGCACTCTTAGGGTGGGGAGGCCCTGGCACAGGGTGCCCAGAGACGCTGGGGCTGCCCTGGGATCCCTGGCAGGGTTCAAGACCAGGTTGGATGGGGCTTGGGGCACCCTGGGCTGGTGAGAATGTCCCTTCCCATGGCAGGGGGGTTGCAATTAGATGATCTTTGAGGTCCCTTCCAGCCCTTCCCTTGGCCAGCAGGTCAAGGGAGGTGATTCTGCCCCTCTACTCTGCTCTTGTGAGACCCCACCTGGAGTGCTGGGTCCAGCTCTGGGGTACCCAACATAAGAAGGACATGGAACTGTTGGAATGGCTCCAGAGGAGCCACAAACATGACCCAAGGGCTGGAACACCTCTCCTTGAAGCCAGGCTGAGACAATTGGGCTGGTTCAGCTTGGAGAAGAGAAGGCCCCAGGAGATCTATCTTACTGCACCTTCCAGACCCTGAAGGGGCTACAAAGAAGCTGGGGAGGGACTTTTTAGAAGGACCTGGAGTGACAAGACGAGGGGTGATGGGTTTAAACTGGAAGGGGGGAGATTTAGATTGGGTATTAGGAAGAAATTCTTCCCTCTGAGGGTGGTGAGGCCCTGGCACAGGGTGCCCAGGGAGGGAAGTGGTGGCTGCCCCCTCCCTGGAGGTGTTCAAGGCCGGGTTGGATGGGGCTTGGGGCACCTTGGGCTGGGGGGGTGTGTGTCCCTGCCCATAGCAGGGGTGGGACTGGGTGGGCTTTGAGGTCCCTGTGCCCCACCTCCTCTTGAGTTTTAGCTCTTGTTTCCCAGGGATGCTTCCCAAGTCCCAGTGGAAGGTGGGCAGAAGGGCTGGAACTGGGAAAACCTCTCCCCCTTCCTCCCCTGGGCAGGTTATGGAGATGTTGGGGGGAACCCTGAGATCAAAACAGAGGCTGGAAAAATCCAGCATCCCAAAGGAGCTGAGAGGAAGGTGATGCTGTCTGGGCACAAAGGGACAGTCCCTCTCTTCCCTGAGGGATGCTCTCCAGCTCCCCTGCTCCCTGGATCCTCACAGGCCAGAGGAGCTGGTTGGGGAGGGGGGTGGGGAGAAGATGCCTGTGGGTTTTTGGGAAGAACTGGCACTGATTTGTGTGGGGAAAGTGAAAAACCTTCCCAAAAAAATCTGCAGGTTTGGTTGCAGCTGGAGTTGTGGGGAGCCACTTCCCCCCTCTGTGGTGCTGTGAGGTGATGCTGGTCCCCCCCCAACCCCAGGAAGAGCATCAAAACCTCCCTTGGGAGTGGGAAATATTCAGCAGGGTGGGTTCCACCAGCCAGGTTTTCACAGGAGAAAGACAAATCCTGGACAAACTATGAAAAACCTGCTCCCCAAAACAGGCCCAGGTGGTTTTCTATGGGTGGGTGGCAAAGGCATCATGTATCCCCAGAGCCTGAGATGCTTAAACCTGCAAACAGGGGCCTCATTTCACCTCTCTTACCCCTCCACCTTGCCTCTTACCCACTTAAAAATCAACAGCAACAACAAATCGCCTCCAGACCCCCTCAATTCCCATCTCTGGGCTTCAATTTTCCAACTCCATGTGTTGCAAAAAGGCTTTTTCTCACTCCCTGGATCTATCAGCACTTTGATTCCTGCTGATCTCAGCTTGGGGGGGGTGTTTTAAGGGTGGAAAAATAGGAATTGAGGGAAAAGTGAGTGAACCCAGCTCAGGTTGGGCTGAAAACAGGGTGCAGAGTAGTGATGGAGGCGCTTGGAACAGCTCTTGCTGCCTCTCAGCTCCTTGTTTCCTTGGCATCGCTCATTGGGAGGGAATTTGGGGTGAGGGAATTTGGGGTGAAGGAATTTGGGGTGCTGATTTTTTCAGCTGTAAAGAAGGGAAGGAGCCGGGTTCCAAAGCTGAGGAGATGGGGATGGGATCTCCAGGAGTGATTTATAGAGAGCACCATCCTGCTTATTCCAGGGAGAGAAAAAAGAGGGGGGGGGGAAAAAGGCCCCTAACCCCCCCAAAAAAATGATCCTCCTCAGGCTGGGCTGCTGTGGTTACGTGGGGCTGCCGGCACGCCGCGTGCGTGGTGGCTGAGGTCATGGTGCTATTAATTTCCCCTTAAAAGCCCTGGATGCTTCTGGCACTGCAGGGATGGAAAACAGAGCTGCTGAAGTTAACCCCTGAGGGGTGGGATGTGTGTGTGTGGGGGGTGTGCCTGGCTTTTTTGGGCTTGAGAAAGACCCAAATCCCACCTCTGCATCTCATGGAGGGTGATGGTCGCCGTCTCAACCATCCTATGGTTGCTGTAAGGCTTCAGTTGGCTCCTTGGGGGATTTGGGGAGGGGGGGATCCCTTGAGATGGCAGGAAAACCTCCTGGTGCTGGCAAAGACCTCACCTGATTTAATCCCCCTGCCACAGCCAGCTGGGCTGGAGCTGTATCTGCCCACCCCACGATGCTGGAAACCCAGCCATGGCTGAGCACCTCAGGGAGGGGCATCAGATGGTTGAGTTTCATGCTCTGAAGCCCCCAGAGCTCAGACCTGGGGCTTATTGTGGTAACTTGAACTTGGGAAACCCTTCAGCCATGGGAAGGGGGGAGAAGAGCCTTGTGAAATGCACTGGCAGCTGGAGGGAGGGGTCACAGCATCCCCCATGAGGAGCCCCATCCATCCCCTCAAAATCCCTCAGGGCTTTATGCTGAGCCTGGGGAATGGTGGGGAAAGGAGTTTGGGGGGTGGTTTGGGGTGTGGGGGGGTGTCCCTTTCCTTGTGGTAGGTTGCAGGGCCTTAGGGGTTCATCTTGAGCCCCAGGAAACTACCCAGCATTGGGGAAGATGTGGGGGTCCCTGTCTTGATCAGCTCTCCTGCTCACACACCCCCCATCTCTTGGTTGTCCTGGTCCCCACTTCTTGGCCCACTGGTCTCCTGCTCCCAATTATTCCCAACCCAAAGACTTGTCCTTGTGCCCTGGTCCTGCTTGTCCCCTGGTCCCACTGGTCCCTTCTCCTGGTCCAGCTTGGCTCCATCTCTTGGTCACACTTGTCCCCTGGTCCCACTGGTCCCTTCTCCTGGTCCAGCTTGGCTCCATCTCTTGGTCACACTTGTCCCCTGGTCCCACTGGTCCCTTCTCCTGGTCCAGCTTGGCTCCATCTCTTGGTCACACTTGTCCCCTGGTCCCACTCGTCCCTTCTCCTGGTCCAACCTGGCTTCGTCTCTTGGTCACACTTGTCCCCTGGCTTCATCTCTTGGTCACACTTGTTCTTGTCCCCTGGTCCCACTGGTTCCTTTTTATTCCCCTTGATCCCATCTCCTGGTCCCATTTGTCCCACCTTTGGGTCACATTTTTCCCCTCTCATGGTTCTTGTCCCCAACTCCTGGTCCCACTGGTCCCCCCTCTCTTGGTCACAGTTGTCCCCCATTCCTGGTCTCATTTATTTCCTTCTCCTGGGCCTCTTGGTCTCCTGGTCCCATTTGTCTTCTCTCCAGCTCCCACCCATTGCCACCCCCCTGTCCTGTCTGGCCCCTCTCCTTGTCCCACTTGTCCCCCCTGCCTGTCCCACTTGTCCCCTCTCCTGGGTCCTGCTCTCAGAGAGGCTGTTTTGCTGCAGACCCAGCGATGCAGCTTTTTGGGGAAGCCCAGTGCACCCCCCCAGCCACTGGCACCTCCCAGCCAGCCCTGGGTAGGTGCAGCCAAGAGGGTAACAGGATGTGGCCTGGCTGTGAGCTGAGCCCAGGGAAACTCATGTCATGCAAAGCAGGTTGGTGTTGGGGATGCTGTTGGGCAGCTTTTCTTTTTTCTTTTCTTTTCTTTTCTTTTTCTTTTCTTTTCTTTTCTTTTCTTTTCTTTTCTTTTCTTTTCTTTTCTTTTCTTTTCTTTTCTTTTCTTTTCTTTTCTTTTCTTTTCTTTTCTTTTCTTCTTTTTCTTTTCTTTTCTTTTCTTTTTTCTTTTCTTTTCTTTTTTCTTTTCTCTTCTTCTCTTCTCTTCTCTTCTCTTCTCTTCTCTTCTCTTCTCTCTCTCTTCTCTTCTCTTCTCTTCTCTTCTCTTCTCCTCTCCTCTCCTTCTCCTTTCCTTTCCTTTCCTTTCCTTTCCTTTCCTTTCCTTTCCTTTCCTTTCCTTTCCTTTCCTTTCCTTTCCTTTCCTTTCCTTTCCTTTCCTTTCCTTTCCTTTCCTTTCCTTTCCTTTCCTCTCCTCTCCTCTCCTCTCCTCTCCTCTCCTCTCCTCTCCTCTCCTCTCCTCTCCTCTCCTCTCCTCTCCTCTCCTCTCCTCTCCTCTCCTCTCCTCTCCTCTCCTCTCCTCTCCTCTCCTCTCCTCTCCTCTCCTCTCCTCTCCTCTCCTCTCCCTCTTCTTTTCTTTCCCTCTTCCTTCCCTTCCCTTCCTTCCCTTCCCTTCCCTTCCCTTCCCTTCCCTCCCTTCCCTTCCCTTCCCCTTCCCCTTCCCCTTCCCCTTCCCTTTCCCCTTCCCCTTCCCCTTCCCTTTCCCCTTCCCCTTCCCCTTTCCCTTTCCCTCTCCAACTGAGTGTTGAAAAGACACATTTCCAAAGGGCTTTTTGGGGGGGTGTGGGGGTTGTTTGGGGTTCAGCAACGCAGGTTGCTGAGCCCCAAACAACCCCCACACCCCCCCAACCCTTCACCCCTCCCAACCCCACTTCTAACCCCCCTTTTTTCCCCCCTCCCCACCTTTTTCCCAGCAGTGGAGGGGCCTCCCCTCCCCGTGGGCAGTGACATTTCCCAGCCACTACGTCATGTTTGCTTAAGAGCAGAGTTATTGCTGGGGAGGAGGGAGGGAGCCACAGGCCTGGGGGCTGTGGAAAAGGGGGTGGGGGGGAAGAACAAAAAATGAGGGGCCCAAAAATATCCTTCTCCTTCTTTTCAGCATCTTTTGGGATGGCTCAGCAAAGCTCCATGGGCCTCCTTGGGCTGGGGGGTAAAGGGGGGGTCCCCCCCCAGTGTTGGTTCTCCAGGATTTACTGAATGTATTTCAGAGAATTCCAGCCTGGTCTGGGTTGGAAGGGACCCCAAGGATCACAGAGGTCCAACCCCCCTGCCACAGGCAGGGCCACCAACCTCCAGGCCTGGAGCTACACAAGGTTGCCCAGGGCCACAGCCAACCTGGCCTTGAACACCCCCAGGGATGGGGCACCCACCCCCTCTCTGGGCAGCCTGTTCCAGCCCCTCACCACTCTCTCTGCAAAGAACTTCCCCCCAACATCTCATCTCACCCTTCCCTCCTCCAGCTTCACTCCAGCCCCCTTGTCCTGCCAGTCTCTGCCCTTGAACAAGCTGATTCCCCTCCTGTTCCTCTGCTCCCTTCAGGGACTGGAAGGCTGCAATGAGGTCCCCCCACAGCCTTCTCTTCTCCAGGCTGACCCAGCCCAGCTCCCTCAGCCTCTCTTCATAGGGGAGCTGCTCCAGCCCCCGATCATCTCCGTGGCTCCTCTGACCCCTCTCCAACAGCCCCACATCTTCCTTGTGTTGGGCCCCAGCTCTGGACACAGGACTCCAGCTGGGGCCTCAGGAGGGCAGAGCAGAGAGGGACAATCCCCTCCCTGTCCCTGCTGCCACCCCTCTGCTGATGGAAAGCTCCATTGTTGTAAATAATTTAAATATTGTTTAAATATGTAAATATTTCCTCAATGCCTTTTTTTGGTCATCCTGCTGAGATCAAAAGGGGGTGGGGAGGAGCTGGGGTTGGTTCAGTGTCACTAAAGCAGAAGCATTGGGTCCCCCATGGTGGGTGATGCTGGGGTGGGGTGGGTCAGGGGGGGTCATGAGCTGGTTTTCTCCTAAAAAGTGGCATTTTAGAGAAAAAAAACCCCCATGTCTGGGTGAAGCAGAACTGGGAGCAGGGAAAGGGGAGTGGTGGGGGTATGGTTGGGTGCTGGTGTCTGGGTGGTGCTGGAGCCCATGGTGACTTTTCAGTTGGGAAGGTACAGAAAGGAGGTGGGAGGTTGTGGAGATGGGATTTGCTGCCACGGTCTGGATCCAGGAGATCCCCCCAAGTCTCATCCCAAGGGATCCTCCATGTTCCATTCTTGGTGGTCCTCATGTGCCATCCTAGATGAAGCCCTAGCTCCCACCTTAGGTGATCCCCCATGGGCAATTCATGGGCCCCTCAGCTCCAGAAGGACACAGAACTCCTTGGAGGAGCCCAGCACAGGGACACCAAGGTGATGAAGGGAGTGGAACCTCTTCTTGATGAGGAGAGGCTGAGGGAGCTGGGGCTCTTTAGCCTGGAGAAGAGGAGACTGAGGGGTGACCTTGTTAATGTTTATCAGTATGTAAAGGGTGAGAGTCAGGAGGATGGAGCCAGGCTCTGCTCAGGGATAGGACAAGGGGCAACAGGTACAAACTGGAGCAGAGGAAGCTCCATGGGAATGTAAGGAAGAACTTCCACACCAATATGTGGAAGAACTTCTTCCCTGTGAGGGTGATGGAGCCCTGGGACAGGCTGCCCAGAGAGGCTTGGGAGTCTCCTTCTCTGGAGACATTCAAACCCTGTGATCCTGGATGTGTTCCTCTGTGATTTAGTCTGGGTGATCCTGCTCTGGCAGGGGGGTTGGACTAGATGAGCTTTCAAGGTCCCTTCCAACTCCCAACGTTCTGTGATTCTAAGTGACCCCTCATCTGCCACCCCATGTGCTGCCACCTCAGGTCCCATCTTAGATGCTCCTCCAGATCTAGGTGATCTCCCAGGTCCCATCCCAGCTGATCCCACAGGATGAATCACAGAGGATCCTCCAAGCCCCATCCTCAGTGATCACCAGTGTGCCATCCCAGGTCCCATTTCACATGGTCTCCAAGTCTCATTCCCAGGGATCTCCCAGGACTCATCTGAGATAACCTCCCACACTCCATTGTAGATGGTGCCCCATGTCCCATCCCAGGTGACCATCTTCCAGGGCTCCTCTTAGATGAACCCCCAGGTCTTTTTCCACAGGTTCCTGCAGATCCAAGCCCAGATGATCCCCCAGGATCCATCTCAGGTATCCCCTAACCCAGATCCCACCCTGATGTTTCCACTCCCATGTGCACAGGACCATCCTAACCAGGTTTTGGGGTGGAAAAAGTCTGGTCTCTCTTCCTGGCACCCCACATAGATGCCCCACACACACCTCCCAGGCCCTGAGCACATCTCCTGTACCCACTCAATTAATTTAATCATTAACCAACACCCTGCTTCAAACCTCCCTGTGACTCATGGAGCCACCTCACGTGGAAGGATGCAGTGTGCAAGCTCCGGGATGGATCCTTCCCATCCTCCCTCCATCTCCTTCTCCTCTCACAGGGCAATTTGAGCCTCAAACCCTGGATTTGGGAAGCCAAATCCTCTCCTTGAAGCAAACAGAACCCCTCCCATCCATCCATCCATCCATCCATCCATCCATCCAATTATCCATCCAATTATCCATCCAATTATCCATCCATCCATCCATCCATCCATCCATCCATCCATCCAATTATCCATCCAATTATCCATCCAATCCATCCATCCATCCATCCATCCATCCAATTATCCATCCATCCATCCATCCATCCATCCATCCATCCATCCATCCAATTATTCATCCAATTATCCATCCAATTATTCATCCATCCATCCATCCATCCATCCATCCATCCATCCATCCATCCATCCAATTATCCATCCAATTATCCATCCATCCATCCATCCATCCATCCATCCATCCAATTATCCATCCATCCATCCAATTATCCATCCATCCATCCAGAGTGATGCCAAGTGGGACCCTTCCCTCCATGTTCCTGAGCATCAAACCCACCAAGAGATGGGTGAAAGCTCAAATAAACCTTCTCCTCCAGGACAAAGCTGTTGGGGATGGAGCCATGAAACCTCTGGATGGCTTCCAGCCTCCCAGAGAAGAGTGTTAAGAAAAACCAGCTCAGGGTACATGGCACGATTAAGAAAACAAATTAGGAATAAACTAAACAAGCCCAGAATAGAAGGAGAGAAAAGGTCAAGCCTAAAAATACAGGGTGCTGGGGTTTAATGCTGCTAAATCACTGTGTTAATAAATAATCATGGGGTTTTTTTGGGGGGGAAGGTCTAATTTTAGTGTCTCGAGTACAACAGCCTGGTGTGACCCCTGGACGTGCTGGATTTGGGGTTGGGTTGTGATTTTTTCCCACTGGGATTTGTCCCCTGTGAAGCTCCAGGCACGTTGTGTGTGTGTGAGGAGGAGGGAATGATGTGGTGAAGGAGCTGGGTGCTGGGTGAGGGTTGTGCCTGGGGTGGAGCGAGCGTGGGTGTGCTCAGCCCCATCGCTTGGCGTGAAGGTACCTGCCTGGTTTTCCCAGGGTGGGGAAAACAACTGGGATTGCCAGAGATCCTGGCTGTAGGGATGGGCTGGAGGTGGTGGGGGTGCTGGGGGGTGGGGGGTGAAGTCTTCATGGTGGCTTGAATGTTCTCAGGGCGGTTGATGTTCCCCATGAATCGGCTCTTGCTCATTAGTGATTGAGCCTTAATAAACCCCATTAGAATTAATTACCCTCCAGACCCCCCTGTGCAGGGAATCAGCACAGCCCAGGCTGGGATTCACCCTCTTTGTGGGGGAAACTGAGTCATGGGGAGCACGACAGGGTGGATTGCAACTGGGAGAGGTGGATCCTCCTCTGTTCCTCTTTGGGATGAGGATTGAGGCTAAATCCAGCTGCCAACTCACCTCTTTGCTTTGTGGGGGGGAGAAAAGGACCCCCAACACCCTGGGGGTGCAGCCAGCAGACTGCAGAAGTGATGGGATTTTGGGATAGAGACAGCCACAACCCTGGGGCTGTGTCTGGAGGGTGCCCAGCACCCATGAGGGACAACTCTCCAGCTTGAAGGGATAAAGGGATGGAGGAAGAGGGTGGGAGAGATGCAGGGCTTGACCCTGGCTGGGGTGCATGGATGGTGGTTTGGGGGGGTGTTTATTTTAGCTGAGCCCCCACCCCCCCAAAAGAAGCTGAAGGAAGCACTGGAAGCCATGGGTGGGGGGGGAACTTTTCTTTATTGGATTCGATGTGGTGACATGTGGTGTCCACCAGCACCTCCACACACCCAAGAGGTGTAACTCATGGGGGGGCAGTGGGGAGGGGACCCCCCCATGTCTGTCTGTACCCCAAGCCCAATCCTACAAGGTGACGTGCCCGCATCCATCGCAGACACTGGCTGGTGATGCTCCAGCTGGGATAAAAGAGGATTTTCCAGCCCAGGATGGTGGAGAGAAGGCTGGAGGGGATGGAGGGGCTGGGGCACCACCATGACCTCTGATCCCTACGAAGAAATTAAAGAAAACAGTCTAAATAAAGCACCACAAACATCCATTTTCCCAACTGCCAGCAAGAGCTGCAGGGCAGCAGGTAGCTGGGACAGCAGAGATGCAAGATTTGGGGTGCCCATTGCAGTGGGCGGGGGTGGACAGACCCCTTTGGCCCGGGACCTTCTGTGCCACGTGGGTTTAGGCGCGACGCCGCATCCCAATGAGTTACCTGTAGGTTGGGGGGGTTGTAGGTGGGTGGTGTTGGTGTTGGTGGGGGTGTGGGGGTGGGGGGTCACTTCTCCGTCATCATCCTCACAAACTCTTCATAGTTGACCTGGCCATCGTTGTTGCAGTCGGCCTCCTTGATCATCTCCTCCACCTCCTCATCCGTCAGCTTCTCGCCCAGGTTGGTCATGACGTGCCGCAGCTCCGCCGCGCTGATGTAGCCGTTGCCGTCCTTGTCAAAGACCCGGAAAGCCTCCCTGATCTCCTCCTCGCTGTCCGTGTCCCTCATCTTCCTCGCCATCAGCGAGAGGAACTCGGGGAAATCGATGGTGCCGCTTCCATCGGCGTCCAACTCCCCCACCATGTCCTGCAGCTCAGCTTCCGTGGGGTTCTGCCCCAGCGAGCGCATGACGGTGCCCAACTCCTTTGTGGTGATGCAACCGTCCCCATCCCGGTCGAAGAGGGAAAAAGCCTCCTTGAACTCAGCAATCTTCTCCTCTGAGAGCCGCTCGGCCATGGCGCTCCCTGCTCACACACGCCTCTGCCCCGGCACGCTGGGGAGGTGCAGGTGGGGCTTCCTCCTCCTCCTCCTCCTCCTCCTCCTCCCTCCTTCCCTGCCTCTTCCTGGATGAGGAGGAGGAGACAGGAGATGGAGGGTGTGGGAGAGGCTGAGCTGTGGGGGCAGCAGAAACGGGTCAGCCAGACCCTGGTAAAGCAAGCAGGGGGGTTTTGGGGTGTTGGAGATAAAGGGTCAACATTGGTCCCCTTGGGCCATCCCAGCTGCTGTCCCGCTTGCTCTGCTGGTGGTGTTTTGTGGGGCTGGCTCTTAATGAAGCCTCTAATTAAGGGGTTTGTGCTGTGGCTTGCAGCAAAGCAATGGTTTCGGGGAGAGGCAGGGTGCTGGCAGGGGGCAGGGGGGTGACACACACTATTCTGGGCTGTTTAAAGTCAGTTTTGGTAGGGTTTGGTCTTGTGCAAAGACCTCCAACCCTGGGACAGGGAAGGGGGTTGGAGAGGGGTCTCTCCGCCCCCCCCCCCCCAATCTCCCCAGCCCCAGGGTCATGGCTGTGATGCTGGCAGCATGTCAGACCTGCTGGGGGAGGGTTCCCTTGTGCAGGTCCAGGCAGCTCCTGGGTGCCTGGAGCTGAAGTGTTCCGTGCTGATGGAGACCTGAATCACCCTGGACGCCTCTTCCAGGCTGCCTGAGGATGGTCCTGCAGCCCCAGGGCAGCTGACGTGGTGGTGCACCAGGTGAGAGGTGTGATGAGTCCTGCCCTGGTTAGTCAGGGGTTAACCCTGGGGCTGAGTGAGGGTTAATCACGCTGTAACGGCCAGCATTAGCTCATCTCTTACAGCAGGGAGTACAGGAGGGTTCAGAGACAAATAAGGATGAGGTCCCATCCATCCTCCTGTCCAGCTGTCTGTCCGTCCATCCATCCATCCATCCATCCATCCATCCATCCATCCATCCGTGTGTCTATCCATAAACCTAACCACAAACGTAACCACATTACCATCCATCCACCCAGCCACTCATCCATCCATCCATCCATCCATCCATCATCCATCCATCCGTCCATCCATCCATCCATATATCCATCCAGGCATCCATCCATCCATCCATCCATCCACATGTCCATCTACCCACCTACCCACATTGTCATCCATCCCTCCATCCATCCCTCCATCCATCCATCCATTCATCCATCCATCCATCCACCATAGACCAACCATCCACCCAGCCACTCATCCATCCAGCCACTCATCCATCCATTCATCCATGCATCCATCTGTGAGTCTATCCATAAACCTAAGCACATTACGATCCATCCATCCATCCATCCATCCATCCATCCATCCATCCATCCATCCACATGTCCATCTACCCACCTACCCACATTGTCATCCCTCCATCCATCCATCCATCCATCCCTCCATCCATCCATCCCTCCCTCCCTCCATCAATCCATCCATCCATCCATCCATCCATCCTCCATCCCTCCATCAATCCATCCATCCATCCCTCCATCCATCCCTCCATCCATCTGTGAGTCTATCCATAAACCTAACCACATTATGACCCATCCATCCATCCATCCATCCATCCATCCATCCATCCATCTATCCATCCCTCCATCCCTCCATCCATCCCTCCATCCATCCATCCATCCATCCCTCCATCAATCCATCCATCCCTCCATCCCTCAATCAATCCATCCATCCCTCCATCCCTCCATCCATCCCTCCATCCATCCATCCATCCATCCCTCCATCCATCCCTCCATCCATCCCTCCCTCCATCCATCCATCCCTCCATCCCTCCATCCATCCATCCATCCATCCATCCCTCCCTCCCTCCCTCCATCAATCCATCCATCCATCCATCCATGCATCCCTCCATCCATGCATCCCTCCATCCATCCCTCCCTCCCTCCCTCCATCAATCCATCCCTCCCTCCATCCCTCCCCCATCTATCCATCCATCCATCCATCCATCCCTCCATCCATCCATCCATCCATCCATCCATCCATCCCTCCCTCTCTCTTTCCCATGTTCCTGTAAGAGCCAAGTGACCTTCATCACTTGGGCCAAGGAGAATGAACCAGATGACCAGGCACAAGCAAAAGATAATTTGACTTTCTTGGTGACACAAAAACGGTACCAGTTTGCCCCAGTTTAATCCAGTTTGGCATTAGAGCCGTGGGATTTGCAGGAAGGCCACAAACAAAAGCCAACCCATGGGACAACTGAGGAACACGTGGGAAATGGGGCCTCCAGGTGGGACAAAGTGTGGGAGGGGAACAGAGTTTGGAGGAAAACTTCATCTGGAAGAAACTCTGGGCATGGAGAACGCTGCAGCTGCTGGGAGGAATCGGCTGAGCCGTGCTGGGAACCTGTCTGGCAAGAGGAGAGGCACTACTCACCCCACAAGCTGGTTTCGGGGAGGGAAGGGGAGGTCCTGGCAGCTCCTCTTGTGCAACGAGCTGCTCCCTAATTGCCTGGTTGCCTGAGCTTGCTGTTTGCTCCAGGTTTAATGAGAGCAAATCAGAACTGCTGGGAAAAAAGCCCCCAGGCAGCCAAGCAAGGAGCCAAGAGGAGGGGGAGCTGGCTGGGGCCCAGCTGGGACAAGCAAACACCAGGAGGTAAGTGAGGGTTTTCAAAGCCCCAGAGGATTAAAGTGTCTGTTCCATCTATGGGGAGAGTTGTTTGAGCTCCAAAGTGAGGGTGGGCTGGGTGGGGGCAACCTGGATGGCTTTGCTAGGGGTGAATTGGGGTTGCTCCATCCTGGGTGTATCTTGGTGCTGGGTGAAGCTGGAAGCTGGGGGGGGGGGGATGTGTTTGTTTACTCATCACTTCCCCATCACCAGCACCCATCTCCAGTACCTATGACCTCCCCAACACCAACACCCATCACCTCCTCATCTCTAGCATCCATCAACTTCTCATCCCCAGCACCCATCACCTCCCCATCCTGCACCCATCACCTCCCCATCCCCAGCACCCATCACCTTCCCATCCAGCACTCATCACCTCCCCATCTCCAGCACCCATCACCTCCCCATCTCCAGCACCCATCACCTCCCCATCTCCAGCACCCACCACCTCCCCATCCAGCACCGATCCCCTCCCCATCCAGCTCCCATCACCTCCCCATCTCCAGCACCCACCACCTCCCCATCTCCAGCACCCACCACCTCCCCATCCAGCACCGATCCCCTCCCCATGCAGCTCCCATCACCTTCCCATCCAGCACCCATCACTTCCCCATCCCCAGCACCCATCACCTGCCATATTTCCAGCAGTCATCAGGAGAAGCTCAGGCCAACCCTTGACTCAGACTGTGCCTAACTGCACCCTCATTAGCACGACAGGATAATGAACCTAATTAAACTGCCTCCTGCCCACAAAATCCCATGGTTTAAGGCCAAGTCCTGTTCCAAGATGGGCCATGGGGAAGGACGGGGACATGGTGAGGCCACCATGGTGGGAGGCAGGAGCCGGCAGCCACCGCCTGAGGGGTCTTTTGGCAGCCAAATTTCCTGGGCTGTCTCCAGCCGGAGCCAGAGGGGTCGATGCTTTGATGAAGGAGGGTGCAAGCGGCCGATGTTAAAGCCTCACATGGTGTTTTCCAGGTGGAATCACCCTGCTCAACCTCAGTGTCTGGCTGGGAGGGGTCTGATCCAGGTTAATGGCTTCGAAACCTCCTCAAAACCTCCCCAAAACCTCCCCAAAAACCTTCCCAAAACCCAGAGGAGATGGCTAGAAGCACCCAGCTGGATTATCCCGTAAACACGAGCCCAGATGTGTGTGGAGACGTCTGGGTCTGCATTTGCAGACAAGGCGGTGGCTGGAGGGGGAGTTGGGGGGGGATTGAGGGGGGTTGAGGGGGAATTAGGGGGGGGACACGCTGATGAAGCTGTGGAAAAAGAGAAAGTTGGAGGAGGGAAACGGCTCTGACAGGGAAATGGCTCCAACAGGGAGACTTCCACAGGGTCTGTGCCCCTCTGTGTGAGTCCAGACAAGGTGAAGCTCCTCAGCCGGTCCCGTGAGTGTCCATGGGGATGGGGAGGAAGCTCTGGGGAAGCCTGGCATAAATTACACCGGGGTTTAATGTGGAATTTGGGGAGGTTGATCTTGGGCACGACCCCACAACAGCTGTGGGGGTCTTCAGGGGATGGAGAGGGGGTGCTGGTGTGGTTTGTTTTGGGCGGTGTGTTAGCGGAGGTTTCCAAAGTCAAGGGTGAGCTGAGGGGGCTGCAGGGCAGCTCCTGAAGTCAGGCTTTTCTAGGTGCCACCTCTGGGCCTGCCAGACATTGCCAAGGGGGAGGAGGGAGCCTGGGATGGGGGAGATGCTCTGGAGAGGGATGTGCCCCTCTCTGACTGACTCTGGGAAGGTCTCTCCTGTAAACTTGGGGTGGTGGCTCCTCTCTGCACATCACACCCAGGCTGGGTGGATCCTCAGAGGTAAACACGGGGCCAGGGCGCTGCTTACCCAAGGCGGAGGTGCCCACGTGTCCGCAGGGCATGGACCACTCCCCTGTCCCTGGACACGATGGGGAGGGTGCTGTGGCCAAGGATGTGGGGGGTCTGGCCCAGGTCCCCCCTCTGCTGTGTCCTGGGTCCCCCTGTATGTGAGATGGGGGGGCTGGGCTCAGCGGTTTGGCAGCCCAGCGAGGAGAGGGTTGGCCAGGACCCGCTGGAGCCCAGCCCGGGAGGAAGCCAGGAAAAGCCTGGCTGGTTTAGTCTAGCACAGGGAGGGCTGAGGAAGAGGATGGCTGGGGTCTGAGCAGGGAGTGGAAGCGCCAGGAGTCAGGGTGGATTCGCTTTGAAAGGGAAATTGAGCTCTTGGCTTCAACTGTTGGTGACACGAAGCCCAGACACAGGCTGAGCCCCGGCCCCACGGGCAGGCGCGCTGCAGCATTCCTGCTGGTGAGGATGAGCTGGGTGCCCCCACCACTTAGGGATGGGGCTTTATTTTTGGGGGTTAATAGTAAAAAGGAGCCTTTTTTCACAGCTTTTTTGGCTTCTGGAGGGCTGAGTCGCCTCTGGATTAAAACTTGGCTGTACAGGTCAAAGCTCAGCAGTGAAGGCTGTGCCTCAGACCAGAGCTGTCCCTCCTGCCCACGCAGGGGGCGTTGGGGTGGGGGGCAGCCCCAAGGAAGGAGCTTGGGGGGGGAGGCAGAGGTTCTGCTGCCCCTGGGAGCTGCAGCCATGCCCAGACACCACCCTAGATGGACAGACAACAGCCGCAGAGACCTGATGTTTTCATCACACTGGGAGGAGGCTGCTCTCAGGGCAGGGGAGTTGTTCCCCTTTGCCCAACGCTGCTTCTGAACCTTCATCTAGAAGAGGATTTGCAAATATTTGCTAAAGGGGGGGGGGGGGAACCTTCCAGTTGTAGGAGGTGGTTTTGTTCCTGGCAGAAGGTTTTGGAGCCCTGGGAGGGCAG
Source organism: Porphyrio hochstetteri (assembly GCA_020800305.1). Lineage (NCBI taxonomy): Eukaryota > Metazoa > Chordata > Aves > Gruiformes > Rallidae > Porphyrio > Porphyrio hochstetteri. The sequence goes on from CM036905.1 coordinate 2,001,317, forward strand.
GAGTGTGGCCACTGCTCCCTTTTTCCCCAGAAGAGACGCAAATGCTGGCGTGAGTCACACGCTGTTGCCCTGTTTCACAGTGACCGCCTGTTGCGCGTGAAGGGTGGAGGCTGCCAGGCTCCGAGCTGCACATGGAGCTGTAAAATGTTGGCTCGGGTCCTGCCCGGCTGGAACAGCACGAAAAGGAACTGAGACAGAGAGGAGGGGGTTGAATAAAGCCACAGCTTCCTCCCTCCCTCCTCCTGAGCGTGCATGCTTGGGAAAAGAGCGAGCCACACTTATCTGCTGGCACCCAGCAGCACCCATGGCACGAGCACGTCCCTCCCAGCCACTCAGACGAGGCAGGCAAGAGGCTGTCAGGAATTTAATGGTACTTGGCACTCGGAACTGTACAAATACATTTACAGAGAACCACACGGTTGTGTCTATGTACACCCAACATTTCCGGCCCAACAGGTGACAGGCGATGACCCCTTTACACGCGAGGTACGGCTCCTCGAGCAGAGGTTTTCGGGCAGCGCTCGAGGACACGGGTAGTGGTGTGGGATCGCTGTCCTCACCCTGTGTCACCGGCCCAACGATGGGAACAGCCCATCAGCTTTGCTCAAAACCATTTACACAGTTTCCTACGCCGCTTGGCAGCGCGGGGACCAAGCTGGCATCGCTCAGGCAAATCTTTGGACCACTAGAACACGGCGGCGCGGCCGTTATGAGTATTTACAACCACCATCTCCTCCATCCTTACACCTCACTGGCTTCAAACGCTTTCTCTTCTCTACCTCTCTACCACATGCAATAACCCCTTGGTTGCCTCCAGTCCTGCCTCCCCATGCAGAAGGCGTTTCATTTCCAAAAGGCAACAGTAACAACAATAAAAATCTACCTTCAACTCCCTGCTACTCCCCTCTAGCTGCTCCTCTTCCCTCCCCAAACCCTTTGCAACGTGCCTAAAACCTTCCTAAACCCCACTAGCAATGCAGTTCTCTTGCAGTAATCTGGAGCACACACAAGCCATTTACATCACTTAGCATAAAAAAGGAGGGGGGGTTACATTGAGTGTCTCCCCCCAGCCGCCACTCTGAAGGCTACAGCTTGTCTGTGCTCTGGAAAACTGTTGGAGTGATGTGACTGACAGTACCTAAAGAACACCTCAGCAGAAAGATCAAGTATTTGAAAGTCTGAACGACAACAACAACAACCAAATACAAAAGTAAAAAAAAAAAGAGACCAAAAAACAAAGAAAACAACAAAAAAACCCCCAACCAAACCCCAAACTTGAAACAAAACAACTAATAAAAAAAAAATTAAATATCTGGCAGGTTATAAGAGGGAAAAATGAGGAATGTACAAAGGGGACACTAAGATGAAAGATTCCAGTAGGTAAATTGAGAACCTGTTGAATTGGGGTCTGGTTTTTTTTCCTCCCTTCTCTTTTTTCACCATGAAAACGTTGTGTGGATCACAGTAACTGCACACTGCAAAATGCACAGCCATAAACAACAAGGAAATGTGAATTCAGGTTGTGAGTCTGCTTTAGAAGGACTTGTGTGATGTTGATACAAACCCCCTGCCAAGGGAAATGCTGCCAGGTGACACCCCAAACCTCCACTCTTTAACTTTGCTGTTTGCCAGCCTCAAACACCCCACGTGGAAACCTTTCTGAAATCAAACCTGCCATGAAAAAAACCCCTATGAAGGCTTCTTTCCCAGCCCCTCACAGCATTAAAACCAGGCTGTGTTGGTAAACCCCCCCCCCAGACTCCAGTTCAACAGAGTTAACTGCATACCAGTAGCTGCCATTACAACATGCCCCCCCTCCCCAAATATCCTGTTCAGCAGAGTGAATCCAACCATGCTCACATGGTAAGAAAAATGTACACGGTATTTATAAATAAAGAGTCTGGCACCGAGGCGTTGCTGGGCTCCTCTTCACACCAGCGTTTCTTTCCGCTTGTTGCTTAGCTGTTTCTCCCTTGTTTTCCTGTAGCCAGAGAGCGTTCTGTGTGTTTTCACACCTTTGGCTTCCTCTGAGTCCAGGATTGAGCCGCACTCGGCTGTGCTTTCATCTAGCTCCATCTCGGTTATGCCGGACATGGTGGATTGCCTCTTCTGGGCTTTGATGTTGGGAGCGGAGGGGTTGTTCTCCTCGGACTCTTCGCTCAGCTCTGGCAGCTGTTTCAGCTCTGTGGAGGAGGCAGAAGTCCTCTGGAAGGGAGCGATGGCGGTTCGGATGCAGTTAACCCACTGCTGCTTGTGGAAGACGTCGTTGGCCTGCAGAGTGTGGGACTGGCCTGGGCAGGGATCTTGGAAACGAACTCGGAAGATATTTTTAGCTGGAGATAAACATAGGAAAAAGAAGCAGATCAGTTCCTAGCTCAATATTTAGATATTCCAGAGCTAGACAAGCGACCTGGAGTGCCCTGCTCTGCTTCAGGGAAAGCATTTAAAACCCCATCAATAAAAAACCCCAACCCAAACACCACGAGCCAGCTCCAACACGTTAAAATAGATGTTTTCTAATCTAAGTTTATGGTCACATAGAACTGCAAAGCCCAGCAGGTCAGTAGGTTTAGATTAGCCCAGCAGGTTTAGATTAGATATTAGAAAAAACATTTTTTACTGAAAAAGAGTTGTCAGGGCCTGGAACAGGCTGCCCCAGGGAGGGGGTTGAGTCACCTTCCCTGGATGTGTTTAAAAAAAAGGGTAGACGAGGTACTTAGGGATATGGTTTAGTTTAGGATGGGAATGGTTGGACTTGATCTTAAAGATCTTTTCCAACCTTGTGATTCTGTGACAGGCTAAAGGTGACATACATTAACATCCCCATGTCTGCTGTCCTAAAGGAACAAGAGTCCTCAGGGATCTCTGCCCAGGGATAATCTCTCCTCCCCAACAGATTGCCATGCAGAGGATGTGCTTTGATCCGTACCTTTATCAGAATTGCCAAAAGCTCCTCGGAAAGATCCACCCATTTTCACATCTCCATCCTGCAGGTCTTCAAGGAGCAGCTCCTGGACAGGGATTGGCTGCCTGTACACTTGGTAGACCTGACGCTCGTTGCGAGTAACCGGACGGGTCAAAACCAGGATGTCTTGGAAGAGGAAGACGTAGAGTTTCTGGAAGAGAAGACACATCTGAGTATAAGCAAAGCATCACACTCTGTATTCCAAGCATCATACTCTGTATTCCAAGCAGTTACACATCCTCTGGCATTCAAGGCCACATTATCTGGTTGCACCATGTCAACCCTCAGACTGTTTCCTGTTAAGGTAACGTAGGGCCACGGCAGTGGTGGCAAAGAGCAGACTTACATCAAGGGGTTTATTGCTTTAGCAACCCTTAAAAGCAAATTATGGTTTGCAGATGGCAAAAACAGGATGAGGAGAAGCAATCTCTTGCCTGACAATACAAAATGCTTCATGTATACGAAGTGTAATGGCCGAGTTAAACATAAAAAACCCCCATCCAATCAAAAAAGTAAAGAAAAGGGAAAAAGATTTCATGTAACGAGGTTACTTCTGCAAACCAGGACAAAAAGGCAGCAAACCCTTGAGTACAGCAGGGTCTTTCAGCGCTGCTGCAGTGGCAGATAAGCTCCTGGCAGTTCAGCTCGAAGCCAAGGAGGCTTTTGCAGGAACACTTTTGTTTGGAAGAGCTGTGTGCTGGAGCACACAATGGGGAATGTCAGAGCACCTGAAAGTAAACAGCCAGCAGGAAATCCCTTCTGATGGAGTGCTTGGGCACAGAGCACACTTTCTATGGTAATTTTGTGCTAATTATTTTCCAGCTTCTGAAGGGCAATTGTGAAGCTGTCGGCAGGAAACTTTCCCTTCCACCCTGCAATGCAGGCTGCCATCAGGTGAGGTGCTTTCTCTTCTGCTTTTTAAATTTAGCTAATTGTCTAAACTAACCCTAAGGATGGAAGGGATCCTGGTCCTGCTGACAGACAAACAGTTTCAACTATGTCGGAGGGAAGGTTTTCAAACTTGAGAATTAAATCCCATGAACATGAGGGACTTACATGTCCGTTTTTATTCTTCAGCTCCCCATGGCAGAGTAAAGCTTTGCTGCTTTCAATCCTGGGGTCCTTCTGCTTCTCATCCAGGTACTCCAGCTTGTCAATGTAATACTGGCACTCTGACTCCCCTTTCTTCAGGTTGATGTCAGACAGGACTCCTTGGATTATAGATATCTGTAAGCCAAAATGTTTACCCATAATTAAATAGGGACCTTCGCTTGTGAATCTTCCCTATAAGTGCACTTTAAGATGGAATCCACATGGACTGATCTCTCACTTGCTTTCCTGAGGGATTACAGTGGCAGATGTGTATCCACAGAGAAAATGACCCCACAAAATTGCTGAGTGTTAAAGAAAGCTTTCATTGGAAGGTAGCTCCAAAGATCATCTAGTCCAACCCCCCTGCCAGAGGAGGATCACACAGACTAAATCACACAAGAACACATCCAGGACCATGGGGTTTGAGTGTTTCCAGAGAAGGAGACCCCCCAACCTCTCTGGGCAGCCTGTCTCAGTGCTCCATCACCCTCACAGGGAAAAAGTTTCTCCTGACATTCTCATGGAAGCTTGCACCTGTTGCCCCTTATCCTATCGCTGCCATCGCTGAGAAGAGCCTGGCTCCATCCTCCTGACTCTCACCCTTTACATATTTATAGAGGTCACTCCTCAGTCTCCTCTTCTCCAAGCTAAAGAGGCCCAGCTCCTTCAACCTCTCCTCATAAGGAAGGTGTTCCACTCCTTTTCTGAAGCTCCAGAATGGCACATGTATGTCAGAACAACGATCCTGAAACCACTATGACTTACGGCTTCTTCCAGAATCTGGATGTCGGGGTGGTCTTTGGGAGTGTGCCTCAGGATCTCTTTTAGGAGCAGCGGGTATTTGACCAGTCGACTTCGAGGAATGTCCAAGAAGCTCCACAGGTCTAGCTTGCGGCTGAAAGGTGACTCGAGGCAGCGCTGAAGGAAGTCCTGCACTCTCCTATCCTGCTTCTTCTGATCCAGAAGCGCTTTGGCTGCCAGCTGATTGCTACAATAACCTTTGTAGGCATGGAGTCGTGGTAACTGCAGGAGAAGAGAACAGTGTTCCGGAGTCAAATTCCATGTAGGAAATGAAAATTACATTAACACTTCAAACTGGGGGAGTTCTACTTCCCCTACTGTGATACATGCCCAATAAAAGCAAGCTAACAGGCTGTCTTGTATATGTCTGTTGTGAGGAGAACAAGGCCATGCCGCCCGTCACAGGCCTTTGATGTTCAGAGGTTTGTGATTAACAGCAATAACACTATTGAAAACATATCAGTGATAAATAGTCCAGAAGATACAGACACTTCAAATATCAGCGACTAAACTGCAGTCTCCAGGGTGAAATCACAGCCCATTACGGCTGACAGACTCCCATTGTTCTCAGTGTAGCCAGGATTTCCGTTTCAGTCTTTTGCTCAAGGCCACAAAAGCTTTTCGGCTTCTAGCTTTAAACCTTCCTTAAGTGCATTTTTATCCTGCTGTCTCTAAGTTAGGGACTCACCCACTTCACAAGAATGGGCCCGATCTGCTCCACTGTTCCATCTGGTTTTGTTGCTTCTCCTAAACTTGCCAACAAGTCTGGAATTGAAACACAAGAATAGAAATTGCATCAGTGCCCCACTAAGCTGTTCTAGTTGGAGAAACCATGGAGTTTAACTCTCAGCACGTTATGTGAGAGTGACCCAGTTGGTCTTACCTTCATGCAGAGGAATATAAGAATCCAAATCGCCAAATATGTGGGTGAGTTCCTCCTCAGACATAATAGAGAGTTTCAGCATGGGATCGTGATAAGCCTGTCAAAGAACCTCAGTATTAAAATACATTCAAATCTCCCAAGCACAAAACCTTATGATCTAAATATGAGGGGATGGATCACACATAAAACAGATAGGAACTGAAGCCAAAAGAAACAGGAACACTGACTGCTGAAAGATTCATCTCTGTGTGAAGGTATACAATGAAAAAGACCTTCCTGTCTGAACTGTTCTCGGGGGGAGAGGGATTCCCCAAATGGCTCTGCAGGACTGCAAAGCACAATCCTTTTTTTTTTTGGTTGGGTTTGTTACTCTAGGGCTGCTCATGTCAGCTTTCCAGGCTGGCTTTCAAACTGTGGCTTGATAATAATGAAGAAAGATTCTACACCAGCTTTATCTGTCCTGTGATTACTGGCTGTAAGAAAAACCCCACTCACCTTTCTGGCAAGCTTCAGGTCTTCAATTAGGTCCTGTTCTCCCCTGGACATTTCGTATATTGCCTGTGAGGAAGGGGATAAAGCAATGAGAGTTGTTTTTAATTCCAGTCTTCCTCTGAAAGAGCCTTTCAGCTCACATAATGTATATCCTGTCTCTGCAGCTTGACTAGGTGGCTCTGCCATCTGAATCGCTGTATGCCACCCGGGCATGACAACCTCAAGTAAATCCACCAGCTTTCCCAGCTCAGAGAAAGCAACATTCCTTACAACTGTGTGAAAGCTCTGACGCTCACACACAAGCCAAATTAAATATTAGTGCCTTTTAAATCACTGCTTTTACACAAGCAAGCAAGAAAAAAACAAGCCCCAGAAAACCACAGAGGTCAAATCCCAGGCGTCTCTAGTCAGCTTCTGTGTTGTCCTTAGAAGATTTGTCTAAGAACTACAGGAAAAGGGCAAGCCAAGGCCTTGCTATTTGGCTTTTAACCAATTGTCAAGAGCTTTAAGAGAAAGACAGCTGGCTTTACAAGGAACCTGACTTTGGGTCTGCTGCAAAGCAACCAGCATGGTTGGGTCTCGAATTTCAGAAATGCTGAGCACCCCCATGGAAAGAGTTTGGCATCTCTGAAGGGTCAAACTGGGGAAACAAACTCCTGAGTGATTGGAGAGAGAGAAGCCTACCTTTTCCCATGCCTAATGCAGAAATAAATCTAGTGGTTTAGAAATGAAGGTGCATGGGAAGAGTCACCCACGGATGCTCGTTAATCCCTTCCCTGCCAAGTAAACAGCCCAAGCCAAGGCCTCAGTTGCCTCTCCCACTCCTGCTGTTTAACAGCCAGCCTACCTCCTGGCGCTTAATTTCTTTGGTACTCAAGGACTCTTTCATGTTGACATCTAACATCTCAGACCAAAGGACACTGTTTCTTCTTTTCGGAGGAGTAGGTGCAGCAGTTCTGCTACATGACTTCTGGGCACAGGCAGGAGACTTGCTGTCACTGCGAAGGGCAAATGACTACAGGGATTAAAAAAAAAAGGGGAAAAATTAAATAAATATGTAGAGCCACCATTTCAGAAGGGTTACAGTATTATCCATACCCCTCCCAATCCTTCATCCTCTGCTGTACAGAGCAGGAAAACACACCCAGACACTTTTCCTCAGATAAAGGAACAGTTTAATCAAGCTGCTGAGAAACCCCTGAGAGCTGAGAGATTGGCAAGCTTTTCCATATGCCTCTCTCTGCACTGACCCAGCAGCAGTGCCTGGGAGGAGGATGGGAAGGTAAAGCTTGGGTTAATTTCCAAGGTATAGGGAAGTAAATACGAGGGTCATAATTCTACCTATAACATGGGGTAATCAGGAGCCACTTGAACTTTGATCTCATGATTTACAATGTTATTAAAACCAGACACAGAAACTCTCTTATCTGCATGTGTGGGGTATAGTGCTCCTCAGACAACGCTTCGCTACCACCACTGAAGGACTGCTGAACAGCAGGGTCGGTTCACGTTCAAGCACACGCTCCAATACACGTATCTCAAGTACTGGAACAGTTTATCAACTGATTGTCCCTATCTGAATCAGCTTATTTTTTTGTACTGCTTAAACCCTTGATAACCCGCTTATCTAGCAAGCTACCTCTGAACTCTTCTTCATTCCAAAGTCCCAAGCAGGATTGCTGTCCTGGAGTGAAACATACAGGAGACTTTCAAGAGACACCTTGAAATCCCAGGGCCTGTTTTATCCCAGTACAACCAGCACGTTCTCCATGACTTGACTTCTAAGACTGGAAGGCTCTGCTTTTTACCTGTATTGTCTGCCCAAAGCGCCGAACTGCACCATTTCTTACAGGAGAGATCAAGTTCGCCAGGGATGTGACCCGTGCTAAAGGCCGAACCCGCTTATTGCTTGGCTCCTGTAAATAAAGCAGAGAACAAATTGTACTGGCTGTGACTCCCACTTCATTTCTCAAGCTGCTCAGGCAGGTTTAAAAAGTATGAACCCACTTAAGGAGTGGGAAATGCAGCAAAGAGAGTGTTTTGAAGTAGCCATTCATCTTAAAAGGAAAGCAGAGGCTGTAAATATTTGTCTGAACTTTAAGGCTGCAATTAAACGGCAGAGACTCTGCCCAGTGCAAGAGGCAAGATAGCATATGCATCAGTCAGAATTCAAACTAGGGCTCAAGCAGGGCCCTGGTTTGAACATAAATAGACTGAAGCACTCTGTGAGGCGAGTGACTGTCATCTAAAGCTGGAGCTGTGATCTACTTCTCCATTTTATCATGTTTTCCTTTGTAGGAAGAATGTGTTTTTCCATTTTATTTTGGAGAGAAAAGTAGCAGTTGGAGCCCAGGACAGTCTCAGCAGCTATTCTAACCAACAGCTAATGACCACATGCTGAACATTCCTGCGAGGGACACACACACACACTCACACTCACAAAGTGGATAAAGATTAAAACCTGCAGTTTACAAAGCTTCCTCCACTTTCTGTCCTGTCCATCCCCCCTCAAACTCATCATAATTTTTCTAATACATTGTTTAGATTTGAAAGATAGAGCTTCTGCTTTTCTACACCACTAATCCCTGCCGGGAGCCAAGAGTGTTTTCAATTCTGTCCCGACAGAAATGCTGCCAAGACAGAGGAAACGCCCCATGGAAACCTCCTGCTGCTTAAGCTCAGATGGGTTTTTAAAATCACTTGGGCAACACTACCTATTTTACATCAAAAATATCGTGTTGTAAGGGCTGATACGGGAAAGGTGCACACAATAGGGTGCCGGGAAAAGAGGGACTCTGAGCCTAAGGCTAGGAGAAACACTAGATGAGGTACCCTGGTGCGCTCAAAACATCTGGCAGATGGTTGGATGTGACTCATCATCACAAGGAAGCTTCTTAGCATGAAGTTCAGATGAGCTGATGGAAGCAGTCTGTTTCTTGGGTTCATCTCAGTAGAAGTTTTACTTAAGCTTTACTAAGCGTTTTTGGTTAGTGACACTCGAGTCTCTCTAGTGTTTCAAAAGGTTAAAAAGAGAAGATCGGTTAGAACAAGCTCTCTGCTGCCTTTATTTCCAGTCTGAGATGGCAAGGTGAAGTACCCAAACCCTTTTGCTTCTGTGTAGCTACAGAAATGACAAAGAACGTCAAGAAAAAAAGAGGAATAGGAACACACAGGGCTGGATTCCAGTCATGAGACTGAGGAAGCGTAAGAGCTGCGTATGTAAGATCTGATTTCAGCAACATGACCTGAGGAGTGGCCCGTCTGGCTGCCTACACGCAGGGTTAAGCAACAGAGAAGGTTAGCTCACACTGAATTAAGCCTTCAAAGTTGCAGGGAGGGGGGGGAGATGTGAAAACGAAACAATCGATGAGTGACGAAGAACAAAAGGACCTCTTGGCAGAGCATTATGTGTGTTTAAAGCTGCGCTTGAAGCGTTTCGGTAATCTCAGTACTAGGAAGGTACTAAAGAAATGGGGAAAAGCTGCAAGAGAGCGTCCTCAAGCCTGGGTTTTGGTACAACCTCAGCTGGGTTTTGGTACAACCTCAGGAACACTGCAGTTGCTTCTTTCCTTTGCCTCTCCTGCTGCACTCAAGACAGGGTCAGTCAAAAAGAGGATTATGCAGAAGGCTGGAAAGTTAGGTTGGGCTCAAATGAAGACAAGAAAACTTGAATTAATCACAGCCATTTCTGAGTGGAGGAAATGATAAGTAATTTACTTCTAGAAAACCATACATCAGTGTACTAGGATAAAGGGACACAAGCCAAGAGAAGCTTAAGAAACTGCAGGAATGTAAGCAGAAAATACACAGACATAAGCCACACACAGCTCTGTCAAGGCCAGAGATATAAATAGCCTGGAAAAGAAAAACGTGACACTGAAAATTAATAGCAAGAAACCTCAGCACTTCAGGATGCTTATACAGTCTTTCACAGCTCACTGCTAAAGGGTGACTCCACAGCCTTTCGGATATGAGACACAATGACACACTATCTGTGCTGAGGGGACATGTGTGAATGCCTTCCCAGCCCATCTGTGCTGGGCTGAAGCGACACATGCATATGCACAAGGTCTGCAGAAGGCATTCCTGCCTCTCTTGTTTGGGACAGGCGGTACAAAGGGGCTCCCTGGGATTATAAATCGTCACTTTTCAGAGCAGTTGATATGTACCAACACACGCAAAGCCAGGCTTGAAGCGAAAAGCTCCGCTCTCCTGAGCAAGAGGGAGGGATTTCGTGCAGATCGGCAAGACCAGAGCATTTTCTGTGCGTATGACGTGCTCCCCTGGGGTGTCTGGCCAACAGAAAAACTTCTGTACGCTATAAATTCAGCTTAGCAAAAGGTCATTTCCCCTCTCTTAAAGAGAAACAAATCCCACTTTCTGTCCTGCGAGTGTTCTCAGACATGAATGGCTCGACTGCCAAAAAAATGCATCTGTTTCTGCTTCTCCTTCCAACTATACTGTCTGATCCAAGGCAGGGAGGGGAAAAAAAAAACCCAAATCCCTCTCCTTCGAAACCTCACCTTCTCTGAGATCTGCGTTTCAGCCTGGGGTCATGTACTCCCCTTACAAAGTCAGCCACGGTGTAAGCTGAGACTCAGCAGAGTTGATGCTCTGGCTAACTTTGGCTCAGCATTGTATTTTTTTTAGCCCTGTACTTGCAAACAATGATTAGCCTGTCTCCACACTGTACAGGAGCCCAGATTAGAATGAAACCTGTGAAGTTTCTGTAACAGCAGTGGTGTTAAGCATTGCAGCGCTGACAGATAATTAAAATCCCAGTTTAACACCACTTTTGCTTCCATTCAGATTTTTTTTCCAAGGGACTCTATTAAAAGTGAATATAAATAGATCGTATAAGCACACACAAAAGCTAAATCTATGTCTTGGTGCCTCCTTTGGCAGGCAAGACTTCATGCTAGTGGAATTTCTTCAAGTGCTTCTCCTATAAATGCAGGTTAACTCTTCGTATTGTGAAAAGATTGCACCTTGTTTCTTGAAATAAAACCAGGCTCTACTTTTGAGCAACATCTTCCCCCAGCACCATGCATGCCTACAACCTTTCCCCTGGTGCTAGGTAATCATTAGTGGCTTTTACAAGGATCGCTTACTAGAGCGCAATGTCCTACGTGCCCATCCCAGACCAATGTGTACAAACACGGTGACAAATCTAAAAACCACGCATGGCAAAACTTTTCCTATTAAGCCAAATAAGCAAAAAGGGATTTTAATAACCAGCTTGAATAACTCCTGCCAGAAATCATTGTCACCTGACTACCTTGTTTTAAGATTCACATGCAAGAAGCTTGCCAAAGCTCAAGCTCTGTTCTGAAAACGTTCTGTCTGCACACAAACCAAACCACCAGCCTCCGGCTTGACACATCGGTAGGGAGATTACAACCATCGCCTTTCCCAAACTCAACAGGCTGTTCGCCACCAAGGGGGAAGCGTGGCCTCGCACTCTGCTGATAACTTCAGCAGCTCTTGATAGCAACTCAGAACCTGGCACCGAGAGAAGTGGCGGTTTTAAGAGTCATCACTCAAACCCAGATCCAAAATTTAACTTCAGATACCCAGCGTGCTGGTTACACCCTACAGAAAACACGCGTTTTAAGAATTAGAGACGATTCCCTCTCCTTTCAGAGATCTGGTTTATGTTATTTCTCCCCCAGCATCTGGTTTCCCTTTCGCACAATGAGATTGCCCAAGTTTGGCTGTTTTCTAGTCGGTATTTTAATAGGCTGGCGACTCAAGACCGGAGCCCTCAAGCTTCACAGCTGTCTGGAGCCGCTTTTTTCCCCCTTTTTTTTCTCTTCCCACCTCATCTCACCGCTGATTTCGGCAATAAAACCCTGCCCAGGGCTACCGGTCCCTACCTGGCTGCTGAACTTTTGCCTTCTGTCGCAGCAGGAGGCATGCTAGCATCTTCTAGGAACGCAATTATTGTCATCTACATAACAACAGATGATAAAAATAACAATGCTTCAAAGGAAAAAAAATACCCCACAAAACACCAACCAACCCCTAGGGTTTTTTTTTTTTCCATTGTTTTTCCTATTTTTTTTGCTTTATGCAGCAAACACACACGCTAATAGGAAAAATCCTGTCAGTGGAAAGAGGTGGTATACAGAGCAAGGGCGTTTTGTCAAGGACAATCCTGCTGGGAGGAGAGGGGTCAGGTGAGGCGCCGAGTTCGTCCCACTCCTCCAGGAGCCATGAAATCGATTTAAAAAACCGAATTAAACGCCCAGACTTTAAAAATTATATATGTATATATTTAAATCGCTGCTTGTACTTCTCCCAGCGGCCGGCTCTGGGCTCACCCGGCTCTCGCCTCAGCCGTCTCGTCGCCTCCCCTCAGGCGCGGAGAGCGGGAAGGCGGCGGAGGGCTCCCCAAACCCACCACTCTCCCTTCAACCCCCCGTAACCCCGCTTCTCCTCACCTCCTGCTCCCTGAAGGACTGGTTCTGAGCGTCGATCACCCGGATAGTCCTTTTGATGGGCAGTAGCCCCCCGAGCTCATCGTGAGCCACCATGGCCGCCGTCCGCGGCGTCGCCCCCGCCGCCTCAGCCGGGGCTCATCCCCGCTCTGCTCCCGCCGCCTCGCAGCGCCCCGACCTCAGCGGCGGGGGCGGAGAAGCACACTGTGACACACCCCCTCTGACTCAGGCCGCGCCTCAGGGGGTGAGAACTACCCACCTCCTCACCACAGCCCTTTTCCCGGCTTTTAATTCCTCCTAAACCGCCCCAAAATGGGACTTGTGAGAGCCTCTACTTTAAGGCAGGGCGATGCAGGCACCCACTGGAGATCGAGGGAACTATTCCATCGCCTCCCACGACGGAAAGCGGTTTGAAAAGCGCGGGGCTTTTGCTACAAAGCATTTTACAAAGCCAAATGCTTGTTTTGGGGGTTGTTTTTATTCCCCCTTTCTTTTCTTTGCTGGCATTCTCCGTGCTAGAGCCCACCGCTGCCTACAGCCCTCTCACAAGCATGGCGCCGGGACGCACTCCCCGACGGCAGCTCTGAAGCGTTCAATCAACTCACGGCTGCGAGTTGGGTTTGTTTTTCCTTTTACCGGCCCCAACCCTCCTCTGCTTGAAACAAAATAAAATTAAAAAAAAATAAAAATGAAAAGCACAGGTCTAGACAAGTCTTTTTTTAAAGCCTGCTCTCAGCTTTAAAGGTTGAGCTGGCGCGGCTCTGTTAGCCAGGGGCTGGGCCGAGCCTCTCCCCCCTGTGCTGCCAGGGGAGCCTGTCCCAGCAGGCCTGGCTGTAGATGCAAAGGGTTTGTGTTTTTTCAGTTGTTTGTTCAAGTGATATTATTCCTGGCACAGGTACAAATCTCCAAAATAAAAGGTCTCTTGTGCTGGTAAAAATAAACCGAGTTTCTTTGGCAATAAGAGGGCAGCTGCGTCGCTGCTTACCTGTGCTAACCAACCTTTTCCTCAGGGGAGATAGATTTGGGGTAGCCAAGGGGTGCTGCAGGGTGCCTACTGAGCTGGTCCCTGCTGAGCTGAGGCTTTGCAATGGTAGGAGGAAAGTCCTGCTTGTCCCCTCCCCTGTTGTGGTTTTGGTTTTTTGGGGGGTTTTTTAAAAGCTTTGTTTTCTCCTCTCCCGTGGAGAGCTGCTCTCAGCAAATCTGTGCCTGTTTAACCTCTACTGATGCGAGAGCAGGACATTTAGGATCCTCCACTGTGGGATTCTCAGAAACTTGGGAGACAGCGAGTTTCCATACCCTTGTTGAAAGGACAGACTGTGACTCTTTCAGATGCAGGTCATCCTTTTTGGGATTAGTGAAGTCAACCATTTTTTAGACAACAAAAGACCAAAGGGATGATGATTCCAGGGAGGAACAAGCAAACCCTCCATTGAGTTTGATAATTTTTTTTTTGGGGGGGGGGGAAATCAAACATGCTCATTTCTCCCATAATCTAAGATCAAAAGGTTGTTAAACTTGGTCTAAAGCTTTAAGAACGCTACTCGACCCTGACAGCACATCTCTTTTTGCTGAGATGGAGACAGGCTGTACAGAGTCAACTAAAAATAGGGGATGAACAACCAGGAGCTGAGAGGCAAGGTGTGAAGCAGAGTCACGGACACAAAGGCGGCACTTAAACGTTTCTTGTTAGGACCAGAATGTGATGTCCTGAGCCTTGAAGCACTCCATGCCATGTGAAGTGTTTGCTGTGATGTAAGCGTGATATAGGCCTTTTTCACGAGCCCTCAGGGAAGGGACCTGCTGCTCTGCACCAGGGAAACACATGATTCACCAGCGAGGAGATCCCTGACTTTCTGCGTGACACCTTGTGAGGTTAACTAATTCGTGGTGATGCAAACCCCAGCTGATGCAGCGTGATGATGTCATGTTGTGGAAACGTAAAGCTCTGGCCTGATGCAACAGGACTGTCTACCTCCTGGTGTGGTGATGCAACAGGACTGTCTACCTCCTGGTGTGGTGCATGCAGAGGGTCAGTGCCCTGGGCAACTGTCCATCGTTCAAAGAAGGGGTGGGTAAGGCCTTAAAGCAACACCCCCCACAGACAAGCAGTTCCCAGCAGCCCCAGCAGCAGATGGGATGGATGATTTCTTCACTCCCAGTCTATCTGCATAGAGCATCAAGCGCTGTTTCAAGGCCAAAATCTGCCCTGAGCGGTGGAGACACACACTGTGCAATGGGCACTTACTGACCAACATGCAATGCAGGGAAAGCAATGGATCTAGAGATGCCTGCAAGGGTGGAAGGTGATCTTGCACGGGTATAGTAATAATTCCACGGCATCCTCTCTTGCAGCAGTATCATCAGCATGGCCTTAGAGCAGCTCAGGGTATGTTGTGATACCTACATGTTACTTACTTGCCTCTGCACTACTGAAATGCACGTGAGAGAGTGTGAATATGACCTTTAAGTTAATAAAGCTGTAGTGCAAATGCCACTCCAAAGGGCAAACCATCCCAAACAAAGCTGTGGTACCTGGGAACACTCTGATGAAAGCCAAAACAAATGCAAGAAGAAAGGAGAATTGCTCCTTGTGCAGCAGAAGTAACAAAGCCACTTTAAGGACCCTATACACCCTGTGCCATAATCCCAGTTTCCCTCTAACTTGAGACATATTTTTCTTCCCAACACCACCTCCCTCTGTCTTCCCAGTGCCCCCTTATCCCTCTGCCCTGGCACCAAGCTCCCCAGCCCCTCTGGGCCGCAGGGCAGGGATCAGCCGGGGTGAGAATGCAGCCTGGCCGGTTGCTGCGCTGAGGGATGGATCACAGACCAGTTCTTCCTGCTCTCCTGCCAGTGGGTATTAATAGCATTCCTCCCCTACACTCAAATGGGGATTTTCACTTCTAGGAGCAAAATACCACGGTGATTCCTATCCTACTATCGAATTAGGGAGCTTGGAAGAGTTCAAGTGACAGAGTTGTCAACCAGCCCTCGCTTTGCTTTCATTTCCACAGAGAAGGGAGGACTTGCAGGGAGGAGAGTTGTCAACCAGCCCTTGCTGTGCTTTCATTTCCACAGAGAAGGGAGGACTGACTTACAGGGAGGATTTGCTGATACACAGAGCTGTTTGCCTCAAATCCCAGGCAGCCTCATACCTGTGACATTCCTTGCTCCTGCAAGATATTCTGGGTAGGGCTGCTACTAAATAAAAATACTCTCTGGGGTATTGACATGCCATTTTGTTATTTCAGCCCTAAAGCATCATCAAATAAATTTTAGATTAACAAATGATGAATTCCTAAGAAAACATGCATCCAAATTCCAGGGTACAATTCCAGACTGATGTAAGTTTTCATGGTTAAAAATACTCAGTTGTTTAAGCGACACACGGCATCTGGCTAGTGCCAGGGGTTGCCAAGCGTGGCATGCAGGAATGCTCCCCCCAACAGCTGAATATGTCCTCCTGCACCTGTGTCCAGGGTGGCCGGCACACACAACCTGATGCTGTCTCTTCTCTTGGCAGTACTCATGCACATAATATGCGAGAATGGCAGGCACAGTCTGTGTACAAGCCTAGCAGGCCTGGATTGTGATTTTCAGCCCCCCTTCAGTGGAGAATTGTTACAGCACCCTTGATATCCCCATAGCTCATGTCTGGGTGGGTTATGCAGCCTCTACCAGCAGTCAGGTCACTTCAGGGTTGCTTTATTTTATATCAGACCCTGCAAGAAGGATGTTTGCTGCTGTCTACAAGAGGCAACAACAAAAGATCTCGATTCTGCCACTGGCTGGAGAGGAGAAGACTTGAGCTTGTGTGTTAACAGAGCCTGGAGGCTGGGGGGTATTCCTCAGTGGGCAGTCTTCCCAGTTTTCCCAGGTCCTGGATGCCTCTAACGTGCCTGACATCTGGATTCAATTTCTTCAAAGCAAAGAACCTGCGACATTTTAATCCCTTTGGCGGCTTCAAGTCTCGGGGAAAAGGAAAGCATCCAGTACATCCACAGCATACTCACTGTCATTGTGGTGTGCGTAGAGTTTGAAATCCTCTTTACTAGGAACTGAAATCCACCTAAAAACTCACTTTATGGCTATTCTTAATGTGGTATATATAGCATAACATGCAGAACACTCAAGGACTGGAATAAGTAAGGTCTCCATGGGCAATCTTCCTCTCCCCTACATGTTCATGGACCCGGGGCAGTCAGACCTCCTCTGCCATACACAAAGTTGTTTACTGGCCGTGAGCTGTGTTTAACATTCCACTCCCAGATATTTATATTCAGAGCCAAATTCAGAGCAGTATTCTGGAAAATGAGCAAAAGTAGGCTATGACCCATCAAGAGACTATTGGGTCATCTGAAAAGTTTACGAGCCGGTCTGGAATCCAGCATTTATTTTAGATGGTGGAAGGACACTATAATTAGCTGCCACTCAACTCCATTATACAGTTACAAACACAACACCCCCCTCCCCACCCCCCAGCTCAGAGTGTTGCATTTTTACTGCAACACAACCTATGACATCCTGCAGAAAAACGAGTTACATCGACCATCCCTGAAGTGAACATTTGTGTGCTGAGGCCAGAAAAGCAATTTCCATCTGATGAATATGGATGTGACACCAGAACACACAGACCACCCGATCTCCTGATATTATTAAACACAACATCTGCTTTAACAAGAGTAATGGAGCGAGAAGCTACAGTTGACTTCAGCTCCCGACCTGCTCACGTGCCAAATGTTGTTTTTCAGGGCTGCACGGTGTAGCCAATGCCAGAGATGTTCATTTTGATCAAAGTCTTATTTCCAAAGACAAATTTGTAACTTATGCAGGGGCACGTTCTTGCATGAATCAGGCACAGCAGTAAAATTCCCATAAAAGTCCACTAGAGTGGTTGTATCTTTGGGAGGGGGAAGGGAAGAGGGGAAAGACTGGGTTTTTGTTCCTTCTTTAAAGTTTGTGGATGTATGTGCTGAAGGAAGGAGTTGCTGCTGCAGTTTCTTGCTTAATTTAGAGATGATTTTCAGGCTGTGTTATCTTTGCTGGAAGCTAAGCTGCTTGTGGGGAATCTGACTGTGAAAAGACACTCATTAATGGCTTCAAATCATTGACTGGTTTGGATTGGAAGGGACCTCAAAGCACATCTAATTCCAACTGCCTGCCATAGGCAGGGACACCCCCCACTAGCCCAGGTTGCCCAAAGCCCCATCCAACCTGGCCTTGAACCCTGCCAGGGATGCAGGGGCAGCCACAGCTTCTCTGGGCACCCTGTGCCAGGGCCTCACTGCCTGCACAGTGAAGAATTTCTTCCTAATGTCTGTTCTCAATCTCCTCTCTTCTATTTGTCCTGTCCCTCCCTGCCACTGTAACCAGTCCCTCTCCATCTTGGGATTGCCCCGACCCATGGGCAGGACCTTCCCTGTTGAACCTCATGCAGTTTGTATGGTCCCACCTCCCAAGCCTGTCAAGGCCCCTCTAGATGGCATCTCCTCCCTCCAGCATGCTGACTGCACCACACAGCTTGGTGTCATCAGCAAACTTGCTGAGGGTGCCCTCGATCCCACTATCCACATTTCCAACAGGGATTTTAAACAGTGCCAGTCCCAGTACTGACCTCTGAGGAATGCCACTTGTCACTGGTCTTGATTTGGACATTGAGCCATTGACCACAACTCTCTGAGTGTGACCACCCAACCAATTCCTTATCTACTGAGCGGTCCATCCATCACATCCATGTCTTAGAGACAAGGATGCTGTGCAGGACAGAGTCAGATGCTTTGCACAAGTCCAGGTAGATGACATAAGATGCTTTTCCCTTATTCACAAACACTGTAGCCCTGTCATAGAAGGCCACCAAATTTGTCAGGCATGATTTATCCTTAGAGAAGCCATTGGCTGTCACCAATCACCTCTGTAGTGTCCATGTGCCTGAGGTGCAGTTTCCAGGAGGATCTGCTCCATGATCTTGCCAGGCACAGAGGTGAGACTGCCTGGCCTGCAGTTCCCTGGGTCTTCCTTTTTTCCTGTTTTAAAACAGGGGGTTATGTTACCCCTTTTCCAGTCAGTGGGAACTTCACTGGACTGCCACGACTTCTCAAGTATAATGGAGAGTGGCTTAGCAGCTTCATCCACCAGTTCCCTCAGGACCCGTGGATGCATCTCATCAGGCTCCATGGACTTGTGCACCTTCAGGTTCCTTAGATGGTCTCAAACCTGATCTTCTACAGTGGGCAGTTCTTCATTCCCTGCCCTTGCCTTCTGAGGCCTGGGTGGTGTGGTTAGAGCCCTTGCTAGTGAAGTCTGAGGCAAAAAAGTGGTTGAGTACTTCAGCCTTCTCCATATCCACGTCTCCCATTTCCTTCCAGAGAGGGCCCGCATCTTCCCTAGTCTTCCTTTTCTCACTGACATACCTGTAGAAGCTTTTCTTCATTTCCCTGGCCACATTTGGGCTAGAAAAATGCAGAAATAAATGATTCTCTCTCTCCCCCTCCTCTTTTTTCTCCAAGTAATTTTTTTAACCTCAAAAACAATAAATAAAAGAGTTTATCAGCCTTCCCTGGAGAGATTGTTGTTGTCAGCGTTATCGTCAGTCTCTTTCTGCTGCCAACACTAGTATAACTCTAGGGCTTGTTTGGGCTGAACTCCTATCCAAGCTGAGTAATATTCACTGAGTTAGTCCCAAAAAAGGCGAGTAAGGCTTCAGGAGGACACAGCATGGAGGTTCATCAAAAGGGTCCTCACTAAGACTTCACTTCCTCTCTGAAATCCCTCTTCCCAAAGCCTTACAAGGACACCTCATAACTGTCAGAAAACACCATCCAGACAAGAGGTGATTCTTCCACATTACTCAGCCTGGCTCTGTTTTGCCTCTGGTAAAATACACCGTTGTATTCGTCTACTCCCTGTCGTATACTGAAGAGTATTTATCTAGTTGCTAACAAACATCAAGCTACACACACCTTCAGAAAACAAAGTCCTGCTTCCTCCCATGAATCATTCAACAGCTTACATAACTGTGGAACCGTTTCAGATGTGATTGCTTAGCAAAATGTTGCTCATAAACCTACCTGACATGCAAAAATAACTCTGGGTTTTAAGGTGTAAAGATTTGCTGAGAGAAATTCCTGTCATAAAAGCAAGTGGAGAGTCTTGCACCTGGGAAGAAATAACTGCTTGAAGTACAGGCTGGGGATGACCTGCTGGAGAGGAGCTCTGAGGAGAAGGACTTGGGGGTCCTGGTGGGTGACAGGGTGGCCATGAGCCAGCAGTGTGCCCTGGGGGCTGAGAGAGCCAATGGGATCCTGGGGGGCATCAAGAGGAGCGTGGCCAGCAGGTCAAAGGAGGGGATCCTCCCCCTCTGCTCTGCCCTGGTCAGGCCCCACCTGGAGTGTTGTGTCCAGTTCTGGGCTCCCTGGGATCAAAAAGACAGGGATCTCCTGGAGAGAGTCCAGAGGAGGGACACAGAGGTGATGAAAGGCCTGGAGCATCTCCCTTGTGAGGAAAGGCTGAGTGAGCTGGGGCTGTTCAGCCTGGAGAGAAGAAGCCTGAGAGGGGATCTGATCAATGAGGATCAATATCTGAAGGGTGGGACACAGGGGGACATGGGCAGCCTCTTCTCAGTGTCTGTGGGGACAGGACAAGGGGCGATGGGCTCAAGTTGGAGCACAGGGAGTTCCACCCTAATCTGGGGAAGAACTTCTTCCCAGTGAGGGTGAGGGAGCCCTGGGACAGGCTGCCCAGGGGGGTGTGGAGTCTCCTTCTCTGGAGATATTCCAGCCCCATCTGGACACTGACCTGTGTGACCTGTCCTAGGGACCCTGCTTTGGCAGGGAGGTTGGACCCGATGATCTCTGGAGGTCCCTTCCAACCCCTATGGTTATGTGAGTCTGTGATTCTGTCCTCAGTTTCTTGTTTCTGTTCCTATGCTGCAATCCACTCTCCCTTCTGTCTTATCCAGGCAGTTATCAGGAACTCACATGGTAGTACAGCTCTGGACCATGATCTGAAGAGATAACACCTTGTTTCTCTCACAAGGAGGGTGTTTTGGCACAAGAGAAGGGGTGCCTCAGCACTGAAGGAAGCAGATGCTGCAACTATGGTCTCAGGTTGTAACTTCCCAGTCACATTTTGGTAATATTTGGAAAGTTTTAGGCTGTACATCCAATTAAGAGGCTTAACAGATCTAACAGATCCTGTTCAGTTTTGAGTAGGACTCTGAGCAGCAAGGGGAAGGTTAACAAGCAAAATCAACCAGAGCAGCTGGGTCACTGCAGTCCAGCTGGGCTGCTGTGATCTCCTGTGCCATTTTACATTCCATCTTCCTGGTATGTGGAATGACCATCTGTAGCACGTGAGGTTTAGACGTCATCAAATGCCTGCTGAACATCCAAATTAAATAATTCCTTCCCCTTACCTTGATTTTAAAAGCATACATTGGGTAGGGTGCCAAGCCTGGGGTGCTAGGGTGCAGCTTCCTGCTCCAAAGGGATCACCTTTGACAGGACAGTTGTGTCAGCATGGTTATGTCTAGTAGGAGTGTGAGTTTGGTATGCTGGCAAAAGTCTTCTGTTATTACAAGTATGGTGGCAAAACAACAGCTTGTCAGCTGAGATCTGTTTCCTGGGGGAGCTGAAAGAAGTTATGCTGTGGAGTTAGACATCTTATAGAGACTAAATCTGAAAAAAAAGTATCAATTCCCATCTGTAATATGTGGATAAATAATATATGGTGTGATCTGTGCATAATTTTCTTTAATTATTTTGATTTTCTCATTAATGAAATAGATACATCCATGTCTGCTGGAGTCAAATTTTAGGCTACCCTCATTAAATCTACACAGGGCAAAGTATAATCTGTACTACAGCACAAGTGCTCCATAAGACCCACAAGTCCTTGTGATGTGTTTTGCAAATCATAATAAAAATCAATCGTTGACTTTGGTGCTTCTGAAACTTTAACCTTGAGAGTTAATATCAGAAAAAGCCTGAAAATTGCAATCCAATCAGGCCCATTAATGTATTTTAACAAGAATACTGGAGTATATTTGGTGGGTGTGCCTCAAATTCTCAAATGTCTGGGAGAGCCTGATGGTTTCAAAAGAACAAAGTTAAAAAAAAATATGAAACAAAAGCCATAGTCTGAACTTTGACTGAATTAGCTTAGGGATTTCCCTTTTTCCTTGGAAGATTTCTGTTAAAACTCTTAAAAGGCCAGTAGGCAAATTACTGTTGATATTTTAGTTTCACCTTGAAGCGATGGCTTTGTGGGAGAAACCCTGGTGTATGCAATTTTATCACATGCATAAAAAGGTAGTCCAATTAAAAAAGGGGAAAAAAAAAGTAAAGAAAAAGAAAATCATCTTCCCTGAGGGCAGATTTCCTAGCCATAACACTCCCATCTGCATCAGAAAACCAGAAAGCCCTCAGAAACAAAACCAGCTCCCACCACAGTCAGTTTGGAGTCATCACCAGCACTGCTGTGTCACAGCTCTCTGCAGATAATCTTTTTTGGCTTTTCCCTCCCCTGCTGAGAAATTACAGGGATGATCTTATCTGAAACAGGAGATCTAGTCCGGGAGAGGTCAACAACCAGAGTTACCCTGTTGGACAGGACAATCAGGTCATGGAAAGCATCCAGCAGTAGCCAGGTTAAGTGAGGCTAATAAATAATGCACAAATGCAAAGTAAGTGACAACAGCAGAGGACTCATTGGTCATTAGGTCAAACAGGAAATTCCCCTCTAGCAAATGACTTTTAATCCCAGCCTAATTAACTGTAAACCCCACTTAGTTAACTCTCAGCTCAAGAGCTGTCTTCCAGGAAAACCCCCTGTTTCTCACCCTTCAGAGAAGGGTCTGACAGTGAGATCTTCAGGGTAGATGGACAGTGGGAAAGTAGTTTCTCTTTCAGAAAAACAAGCTTGGATAGTCCTTGGAAAAAAGATGCTACTCTGCACTTTTCCACCCTCATTTTTGTAAATCAACTTAATCTGTAGCTTTAAGAACCATTTACCACCCAGCCAGTCCAGTTTGTTTGCAGTACAATGAAGTGCACTAGCTGAAGTCAAACAAAAGCAACATTGGAAGAGGTTTTGCACAGATTTGCTTCCTGGCACTTGAAAATACTGATGTTCTTGCTAAATATGGGTTACACACATTTATTTCACACAACATTAGAACTGTGGTAGATTGAAGGTTGAAATGATTAAACCAGGAGATGACAAAACAGTGTTATGGATATCATTAGCAGGACTCAGCCCACCCCAGAGGTGTATGGAAGAGCAAACACAGCTGTCCACGTCTCTAAACTGGATGGTGAAATGCAAACACAGAAAGCATAGCATTCCCCACTAGAAGCCACTGCAGTCAACAAAGGAGATGATTGCACAATATTGTAGAGGAACATGTTTTGATTACCTTAAAGTCAAGGCTGCAGAGGCTGACTACATCATCATCCTTCTCTCGGCGCTTCCTCTTCTGGAAGAAATGAAACAGAGAGGGCTGTACACTCAGTTTGCTTTCAGAAAGAAGGGTCTCATTTTTCTAAGGCAGACCAGAGACATTTTCTCTCTTTACAATCCCAACTAACTGCAATAGAGGTTGAGAACAAATGCAAAGCATGTTTATGCTGCTTCAAGGCCAGGTTGGCTGGGGCCCTGGGCAACCTTGTGTAGCTCCAGGCCTGAGGTTGATGGCCCTGCCTGTGGCAGGGGGGTTGGAGCTCTGTGATCCTTGGGGTCCCTTCCAAACCAGACCAGTCTATGATTCTATGAGGTTTGTCACCTGATCGATACCTAGAAATTCTGTGCCTATAAACTTGTTCCTGTGTGCTCCTCTAATTGTGGCTGTGAGTAAAGACTGAAGGAGGAAATCTCAGTGGCAGAACAGAGCACAGTGAAATGACTTGAGACTCCTTCAGTTACATTAAACATTGTGGTTTCTGAGGTCAGCAGGGAAGTTGAGCTTTTTGAAAGAGTGTTTGAAAGAGTACTAAGAGGGTCAGACTTGATCATTAGGATTGGAGGTCTCTAGGGGACAGCAGAAGCCCTGAAGGAGCTGGAGGGCAAATCCTCTGAGGAGCAGTTGAGGGAGCTGGGGGTGTTGAGCCTGGAGAAGAGGAGGCTGAGGGGAGACCTTCTCCCCACCTCCCCTGCCCTGCCAGGAGGGTGCAGAGAGGTGGGCGATGGTCTCTTCAGCCAGGGGCCAGGAGATGGGACAAGGGGCAATGGGCTCAAGCTGCCCCAGGGCAGGGTCAGCTCAGCTGGGAGGGCAAAGTTCTTCCCTGGCAGAGTTGTGGGGCTGTGGCACAGGCTGCCCAGGGAGGGGGCTGAGTCCCCAGCCCTGGGGGTGTTTCCCAGCCGGGGAGATGAGGTGGTCAGGGATCTGGTTCAGCACAGGACAGGGATGGTTGGACTCGATGATCTTAAAGGTCTTTTCCAACCTTGTGACTCTGTGATTCTGTGATACCATGCCTAACACTCCTGATGTTTGCTCACCAGGATGGCTGGGCTTGGGAAGGGGTCTGTGAGTAAAAGGAGCTACAGATTTCAGTTTGCTTTTTCCTGCTCCTCAGCTACCCTGTAATACCCAAATATATTTTATTCAGGGGATTCTTACTGTATATCAGGGATTTGTTTTAGCACAGAATCACAAGGTTGGAAAAGACCTTTAAGATCATCAAATCCAACTGTTTATAATGCAGTTCCCCAAACAGCTGAACACATATAGGTGAGGGTGTTCCCATCTTCTATTTAATTCATTGCTTTGCACATGGCCAGTAGAAAGCTGTGGCCAAAGATCCCTGCTAGATACACAACAGACTAAGACAATAAGCATGTTTGTGGAAGAAGAATGAGAGTTTTGCCCAGGAGCCCTCAGTTATTTTCCTTTCCAAAGGAGAACACAGGCCAGTGGAACAATGATCAAAGACATCTGCACTGTGCTTCCTGATGCCTCCTGCTATCTCTGCATTATCTGGGCTTCTACATTATTTTTTCATTGCCCAGATAACGGAAAAGTAATTGTGGACTCATCCTGTTAGACTGCCCCAGCCTACAGATCACCTGATGTGGAAAAAAACACAGGTCACGAGCGTAAATTGTGTGGTCACCCATGAAATAAGTAGCTGATTTTCATCCTGTATTTGCTCCTTGTCCTTCAACACTTCAGAATGAATCAAGCTCATACTCCTCTACTTCATTATGCACAAAGGAAAAAGTAAAGAAACTATTTTGGAAGGGCGATGGTATCCTGGGCTCCATCAGCAGAGGGGTGGCAGCAGGGACAGGGAGGGGATTGTCCCTCTCTGCTCTGCCCTCCTGAGGCCCCAGCTGGAGTCCTGTGTCCAGAGCTGGGGCCCAACACAAGAAAGATGTGGGACTGTTGGAGAGGGGTCAGAGGAGCCATGAAGATGCTCAGGGGGCTGGAGCAGCTCCCCTATGAAGAGAGGCTGAGGGAGCTGGGCTGGGTCAGCCTGGAGAAGAGAAGGCTGTGGGGGGACCTCATTGCAGCCTTCCAGTCCCTGAAGGGAGCAGAGGAACAGGAGGGGAATCAGCTTGTTCAAGGGCAGAGACTGGCAGGACAAGGGGGATGGAGTGAAGCTGGAGGAGGGAAGGGTTAGATGAGGTATTAGGGGGGAGTTCTTTGCAGAGAGAGTGGTGAGGGGCTGGAACAGGCTGCCCAGAGAGGGGGTGGGTGCCCCATCCCTGGAGGTGTTCAAGGCCAGGTTGGCTGGGGCCCTGGGCAACCTTGTGTAGCTCCAGGCCTGGAGGTTGGTGGCCCTGCCTGTGGCAGGGGGGTTGGAACTGTGTGATCCTTGGGGTCCCTTCCAACCCAGACCAGTCTGTGAAACATGTTTATCAGTTTAAAAGACCAGATGTTGAACTAGGTGAGACGAGGAAAACACCGTCTCTGCAGCTGTAGAGGGAACCACCACCACAAGTCCACTCAATGTCAGCAAATTTCAAGTTTGTGCTCTTCCAGTCCAGTGGCTTGACCTTCTGTCAGGAACAAATACGTAATTCCTCTTTTATTAGAATTTAATAATCCATTCAAATGAAAGTTTCAGCTTTAATAGAGGTTTGTCACCGTTTTAAGTCTATTGAAGAAGTAGAAGTACTTATTAAAATGATTTTAAAATGCTGACCAGCCTAGTTTTTCTGGTTCCTTTGAAAATCTGATGCTGTTGAGATGTCCAGCTCCCCTGGAGGGTTCTCAGGAACCTGTTCCCTTGTTTGCTGGTGTGTTTTTAGCTCCAGTGTTCTTCTTGCCTGTCCACACTGTGCTGACTCTACCCTTCAGATATTAAATAGACACATGTAATGGTGAGATGTCACAGAAGCACCCTCACTAGTTTCTTGTTATTTGGTGCTCTGTTTTTTTTCTCAGCTATTCAAACTAGCTACAGAAGTGGATTCAAGTACAAAGTTCCCCAATTATTTAAGATTTTCTGGGTGTTTTTTCTTCTTCTTCTATATTTGCAGATGCAAGATCCTGACTGTCATGTGAACAAGTCCCTATACTCAGAGACTTGCTAACTAGGGAGGAGAAAAATTCTCACATTAGACATTATGCCTTACTATATTTGCAGTGTTGACACTGAATTAATGTCTCAGCACACTCCATACTTTTTTGAACAGACCTTTGGCAGGCTTGGGAACACATGCAAACGCAGACATTTGAGTTTATTTAGGTTTAGTAAAATATTCAGGGTTGGTTATTTATCAAACCCTGCAATAAAAGACTGCTCTAACCACACCTTTTTAGTCTGCAGATTATTTTTCCCATATGTAAGTCAGGGATATTAGCATCTATTTAACAGAAGAAAACTTGCAATAAAGACAAAGACACCACGCCTTTTCAGTCTGAATATTATTCGTTCCTTATGGAGTCAAGTACATTAACATCTTTAACATACAGCTCCAGACCAAAGCCCAGACACGAAAGGAAGGCCAAAGTTTTGTTTTTAAACTGGCTAGACTTATGCAATAAGTATTACATTGGCTGGACCCCATTTCCTTTGCCCAATATAGTTTCATAGAAAAACGTAGACGTTTCTCTACAGAGCCAGCTGGATCATTCTTGTGTGGTGCCAGAAAAGAGAGAGATTCCAAGAAAACGGCCTCAAATCTGGGCATTTAAAGCCACATGATAGAAAAGCAACTTCTATGGTACACTTTTTCTCTCAGGATCCAAGATCTGATCCGTTAACCTTCTCATGAAACTCAAGTCATGTGGAAAAAAGTTACTTCTAAGAAAGTTATTAAAGTGTAAAAACAGTGAGACAGGATTTAGGCTCTCAGAGAGGTACTGGGAAGGAGAAGCATTAAAGAAATGCTAATCAGGAGAAGGAATCTAAATATTTTGTGACATTATTTTTGGAAAGACCTAAACAATGCCATGAGCATGAATGTTAATTACATTTCAAGGATTCCGATTAAAGCTCCAGGAAGGCTTTTTAAGAATGTACTGGGTTTCAGTTTGAAACCAATTCCAGTCATCTCATTTTCCTTTCTCCTACCAAGGGCTTTTGCCTAAACCCAGGATATTTTGTTCATTAAAGATCAGTCTGGATTTTTGCTGCTTATTGCCCACCTGAAGTCATAAAGCAGCAAAATAAGGCTTCAGGTGAGGAATGTGCAGCAGGTCCGTTAAGTCAACAAAGATCAAGCGCCTGTTTCTCAGGAATGAATCCTCCTTAATGAAAAGGAAGAAAGGAAAACAACCCATGAGTAACTTTGCTTCCAGTCAGAAGCCATCCAGAAAATGTTTTAACCCAAACTGCATGACTCTTTTCCTAGAATTATGCAGGACATGTACTAGTCCTTCTATTTAACCCCACCCCACCTCTAGCCCAGCTACATTTAACAGACTTTTGGCCAAACAACTGCACAAACTACAGCATGAAGAGATGCTCCTTGTGACTGGCCTGTGAGTACTTGGTGGTCATGGGGAAAAAAACCCAACAAACCCTTATGTGACACTCTTACTCCAGCACGTGAGACACAACACCAAGAATCACAGAATCCCAAGGTTGGAAAAGACCTTTAAGATCATCAAGTCCAACCATCCCTGTCCTGTGCTAAACCAGATCCCTGAGCACCTCATCTCCCCGGCTGGGAAACACCCCCAGGGCTGGGGACTCAGCCCCCTCCCTGGGCAGCCTGTGCCACAGCCCCACAACTCTGCCAGGGAAGAACTTTGCCCTCCCAGCTGAGCTGACCCTGCCCTGGGGCAGCTTGAGCCCATTGCCCCTTGTCCCATCTCCTGGCCCCTGGCTGAAGAGACCATCGCCCACCTCTCTGCACCCTCCTGGCAGGGCAGGGGAGGTGGGGAGAAGGGCTCCCCTCAGCCTCCTCTTCTCCAGGCTCAACACCCCCAGCTCCCTCAGCTGCTTCTCAGAGGATTTGCCCTCCAGCCCCTTCACCAGCCTGGTTGCCCTTCTCTGGACTCGCTCCAGGACCTCAATGTCCTTCTGATGGTGAGGAGCCCAGAACTGGACACAGTTGAAATGTATAGTTCTTGCTTGCCTACAGGCTGCTGCCAAAATACAATGCTCTGCTCAATGTATGTCAGCATAATTACATTGGCAAAGTGTCTAAGGAGAGACTTGGTCCCCAGCCATGCACTAAGGTCCCCAGCCATTCACTAAGGGTATGTTTCTCTTCCTCCTGCATTTGCTTCTGTCCCAATGTTAGGTGTTTCAGTCCAAAACTAACCTCTAGGTAGTCACAGGAAAGCTTGGATCTCCAGAAAAGGGCTGGAGTTCACAGGTACATACCATCTGTAGCTCAAATAAAGCTATTTGCTCTTGAGAGGAGAAGTGGTGGGGGACCAGGTCGATGGAGGAATGCAGCTAAGCAATTAAGTCCTTCAAAAATAGTTCCTTCAGTTTCTGCAGTCTGTCATGGCCTGCAATGTGTTCTAACTGTAATTGAGTTGAACTGAATATGTGTATAGCCAAATAAAAGCAAATTAAAAACCATGCAGAAGAACAGGGAGAACTTGAAACTCAATCAAACAGCTTTTTTTATTTGTGATATTAGAGCAGAATATTTTCAAATTTGAAAGAATGTCATTTCTAGGGCTTTGTCATATTCAAATAGAGAAGTTCAATGGAGCTGTAGTCACCAGATGAAAGGGTCTAAAATGAATTAAAATAAAGATCTACAAGAGCTTATGGTTTTGTTTAATTCAGTCCCACACCAGGCTGGTGCTTGAGTGGCCTCAGAAGTGCACATCTTGGAGTCATGGCCAGCAAAGAGCCTGTCTACACACATGCTTTCACAAGAAGTTCCATCTCATTTTAGATGGAACTCACATGAGTTCCATCTCATGTCCTCTTCCTCACCTCTGGACACATTCTCACACCCTTCCTCATGCAGACAAAGGCATTCATATAGCTTGTAGCTCATCCAAAACTCTTTGTTTTCTTTTTGGTAAGACAAGTTTTTCAGTCAGATGAGTTTGCTGGCTGAGGATGGGATCACAGCTTCCAGGGGAAGCAGGAGGCGAATCAGCTTAGACAGCTCATGGAAATGAGTGTTAAGATGGGATAAGAGCTATATACACAACACCAGGCACTGGGCACCTACTGCAGTTGAATAATTGCTGTGTAATCCTCAGTGTGAAGAGGGACAGACTTCATGAAGTAGCAGTTCAGAACAGAAATCCAGTGTAGATCCTCTGAACCACTCTTTAGAGTGGTCCATCTTTCCCCACCAGTTCTAGAGGATGGATATGAACCAATTTCCTAGAAAGGGGGGATGCATCTTATAGAACAGAGAGAAGAGAATGCAAGGCAATAAGGCCATGCACTCACTCCTGGTAATTTTTCCACACCAAATTAAATACAGATTTTTGTATTTAAGAAAAAATATATATATTTGTACCCCACGTGTTACATCTGAGGGACACAAAGATGATTAGAGGGGTGGAGCAGCTCCTCTATGGAGAGAGGCTGAGGGAGCTGGGCTTGTTCAGCCTGGAGAAGAGAAGGCTGTGGGGGGACCTCATTGCAGCCTTCCAGTCCCTGAAGGGAGCAGAGGAACAGGAGGGGAATCAGCTTGTTCAAGGGCAGAGACTGGCAGGACAAGGGGGATGGAGTGAAGCTGGAGGAGGGTGAGATGAGATATTGGGGGGAAGTTCTTTGCAGAGAGAGTGGTGAGGGGCTGGAACAGGCTGCCCAGAGAGGGGGTGGGTGCCCCATCCCTGGAGGTGTTCAAGGCCAGGTTGGATGGGGCCCTGGGCAGCCTTGTGTAGCTCCAGGCCTGGAGGTTGGTGTCCCTGCCTGTGTCAGGAGGTTGGAGCTCTGTGATCCTTGGGGTCCCTTCCAACCCAGCCCAGTGTGTGATTCTCTGATCTTGCTTCTTGCATTGCCAACTTGGCTATCAGGACTGCTGAAACACATCAGAATCTAAGCAGTTTTCATAAAGAATCCACAGCATTCAGGATATTCTGCTTTCTCTTAATCTCTGTGTGCCAAAAGCACCCTCCAGCTAGATCTCAGAAGCCTCTGTGGCTCAGAAAGAGTCTAGCCAGGTAGAGGGGAATGTGTTTATTTTCTTTCTCCTGCAGGCAAAGGGACCTTCACCTCTGTATCCCTGCTATTGTTTGCATGTTTTTGCAATATGTACCTCCCAGCTGTTTTACTCACCAGGGTAAAGTCCCAGTGGGATCCTGGAGTCAGAAACGTGAAGGAGCTGCCTCGTCTCAGAGGGTATCTGTGTGTAGAAAGAAGGAATAAAGGTAAATAATTTACAGGTTGCTACAGTGATTGACAGACTCCATTTCTTTTCCATGTTTTTGATGATATCACAGAATCACAGGGGTTGGAAGGTACCTCATGAGATCATTGGGTCCAACCCCCCTGCCAAAGCAGGGTCCCTAGGACAGGTCACACAGGTCGGTGTCCAGATGGGGCTGGAATCTCTCCAGAGAAGGAGACTCCACACCCCCCTGGGCAGCCTGTCCCAGGGCTCCCTCACCCTCACTGGGAAGAAGTTCTTCCCCAGATTGGGGTGGAACTCCCTGTGCTCCAACTTGAGCCCATCGCCCCTTGTCCTGTCCCCACAGACACTGAGAAGAGGCTGCCCATGTCCCCCTGTGTCCCACCCTTCAGGTATTGATCCTCATTGATCAGATCCCCTCTCAGGCTTCTTCTCTCCAGGCTGAACAGCCCCAGCTCACTCAGCCTTTCCTCACAGGGGAGATGCTCCAGGCCTTTCATCATCTCTGTGTCCCTCCTCTGGACTCTCTCCAGGAGATCCCTGTCTTTTTGATCCCAGGGAGCCCAGAACTGGACACAACACTCCAGGTGGGGCCTGACCAGGGCAGAGCAGAGGGGGAGGATGCCCTCCTTTGACCTGCTGGCCACACTCCTCCTGATGCCCCCCAGGATCCCATTGGCCTTCTTGGCCCCCAGGGCACACTGCTGGCTCATGGCCACCCTGTCACCCACCAGGACCCCCAGGTCCTTCTCTGCATAGCTCCTCTTCAACAGCTCACCCCTGGCCTGTACTGATATCAAGATATTTTGATGATACCTTCAGCTCCTAGAGCAAAAGTTGTGAAGACAGCAACGTAGCACAGTCTTTGGGGAAGAAAGACCAAAAGGATCACCAGTATTCCCCACCACAATTGCAGGCATTAGATTAAAAATCCCAGTTTACTCCAATAAATGGCTCTGTGCAACAGAGACAGGCAAAAACCTCTCACTGGGACCTGCAGGCTGGTCTGGAGGAAAATCTCTCTTTGACCACAAACCTGCCAATCTGACCAAGAGGAAGGCTAAAACAATACTAATAAAATAATAATAATAATATTGTGGCCTCATTTTCCAAGGTTAATGAAGCTGAAATGAAAGGAGGCAACAAACTGCACCTCTGACAATGCAGCCTTGTAGTTTCCCATAAAAATTGCCACCAGGAATTGAGTTGTGGTCTTTCATTAAGTCATTCTCCATCCAAGAAAGTTAAACCACCAGAAAGGACTACACACAATAGCCCGTTTGTATAATCCTTGCTCTTTGAACAATGGTAAACGAATTGCCTTATGCAAGTCATTTATTGTACTAGCACAGAGTTAAGCAAACAAGTTACGTTCCAACTTTCACTGTCTGGTGGATTTAAGGTATGTTTCCAGCAACAATTTTTTAAAGCTTATTCTGGCCGTCGTATGGAGAGACATTTTTGTCTGTCGTTGGGTTTCTGCATGTAGAATTGGAGTCCCAAAAGGGCCACACAGTTTTTTTCTTCAAAGGCATCCAGCTGTATCCCCTAATGGGGAGAACATTTCCCCTCTGCTGTCACCAACTCAGACAGAATCAGAGTCACAAGGTTGGAAAAGACCTTTAAGATCATCGAGTCCATCTGTCCCTGTCCTGTGCTAAACCAGATCCCTGAGCACCTCATCTCCCCGGCTGGGAAACACCCCCAGGGCTGGGGACTCAGCCCCCTCCCTGGGCAGCCTGTGCCACAGCCCCACAACTCTGCCAGGGAAGAACTTTGCCCTCCCAGCTGAGCTGACCCTGCCCTGGGGCAGCTTGAGCCCATTGCCCCTTGTCCCATCTCCTGGCCCCTGGCTGAAGAGACCATCGCCCACCTCTCTGCACCCTCCTGGCAGGGCAGGGGAGGTGGGGAGAAGGTCTCCCCTCAGCCTCCTCTTCTCCAGGCTCAACACCCCCAGCTCCCTCAGCTGCTCCTCAGAGGATTTGCCCTCCAGCCCCTTCCCCAGCCTGGTTGCCCTTCTCTGGACTGGCTCCAGGACCTCAATGTCCTTCTGATGGTGAGGAGCCCAGAACTGGACCCAGCACTCAAGGTGCAGCCCAGTACAGGGGCACAAGATGCCACAAAAAGCATCTTCTCGCCAGCTACACCTTTCTTCTTTGTACTAAGATCCCACAGGATTATAAAAAAACCTGGAAATAATCAAGGAATGCAAATCCTCCCAACTTTCAGAGGACTTGCACTCCAGCATCACTCAGGCACCACTGGAAATTCATCTCACAGCGTATCAGTAGTAGTTAACGTCAGCAGCTCTCAGGATTGGAAGAGAAAAAGCATTTGTCTGTAGAAGGTTTGGGCAGGGTGGGGTGTTCTGGATTGCTATTTGGAAAATATAAGTCAACCACCCAGAAAATACTTTTATACTTCTACCAGCCAATGCAGAGCAAGAAGGTAAATGTTTTATGAAGCATACCTTATTGGAAGCAAGATCTGAAGGAATATAAGATGGTTTTGGTGATGAGACAAACATTTTATGCAGCAGATGTAGGCTACATGGGTGAGGTTATTAGCACTTTTCCTCCAGAAATATATGTTGCTGACACTTTGCTTAGATCTGTTAATACAAGTGACATGTCTTTTAGTTCAAACTCAGATCTGAGAAGAAATCTAATCAACTGCTGAATGTCTGAGCTGGTTCTGTGCTCCTCACTTCAGAACCAGCGTCCAGGCAACTTAACTTTGTTTCTTGACATGACCCAGAACTGTTCTCTGGCACCTTGTACCAAAAAGACAAAAGCACTATGTGCAAGAAGAGCATCTTCTCCTTGCCCCCCACCACATGGGGAAGGAATGTTTCCATCACACATAAAGAGCTGAAGTAGCCTTTAGCAGCAAATGTTATATTGATCTAGACAGGGAGCGAGGGTGGTTCAGCCACCTCAGTAGGTGCAGGTTTTGGGGTGCTTGAAGTTCCCCCAGGACCTGCTTAGGGAGCATTTCACCTGCTCTGAGGGTTTCAGCAGGGCAGCTGCCATATAAGCAGTGGAAATCATACAGAATCACACACAGAATCCCAAGGTTGGAAAAGACCTTCAAGATCATCAAGTCCAACCGTCCCTGTCCTGTGCTAAACCAGATCCCTGAGCACCTCATCTCCCCGGCTGGGAAACACCCCCAGGGCTGGGGACTCAGCCCCCTCCCTGGGCAGCCTGTGCCACAGCCCCACAACTCTGCCAGGGAAGAACTTTGCCCTCCCAGCTGAGCTGACCCTGCCCTGGGGCAGCTTGAGCCCATTGCCCCTTGTCCCATCTCCTGGCCCCTGGCTGAAGAGACCATCGCCCACCTCTCTGCACCCTCCTGGCAGGGCAGGGGAGGTGGGGAGAAGGTCTCCCCTCAGCCTCCTCTTCTCCAGGCTCAACACCCCCAGCTCCCTCAGCTGCTCCTCAGAGGATTTGCCCTCCAGCCCCTTCCCCAGCCTGGTTGCCCTTCTCTGGACTCGCTCCAGGACCTCAATGTCCTTCTGATGCTGAGGAGCCCAGAACTGGACCCAGCACTCGAGGTGCAGCCTCACCAATGCCCAGTACAACAATAAGCAAGAAGTATCTGCAGTTGGAAAACCAGAAAGCAGGAACAATATCATGGGCTTCAAAGTGTAAATAGCAAATATGCCACCTGTGCAATATATACATATATATTTAGATGTCTAAATATAGAGATATCTAAAATAAACAGCTAAAATGTACAAAATATATAAATATAAAAAATAAGCTTGTTCAAAGTACTATATGCACGAATTAAGACTTATGTAAAACCAGAGGAAACTTTTCCTCAGACCACAAGACCTTCAGGTACCTTGAGGATGAGCCAAAACCTTTTAACACAATCTCTCTGTCTGTGACACCGCTCCAGAAAGGAAAGTGGCATTTCCAAGAGCTGCATTCCAGGACACTGATTGCTCGATGGAGAAGAAACTTCTGGAAGGGAACATTCTTTGGGATTTGTAAAAGTACATACCTCTCAGGGAAAAAAAAAACCAGCCCCACAACTGGGAATGAGCATTGGATTTCTTTGAAATCTAAAAGACAGTAACTGTATTTTTCTCATGAGAAAGGAAACCCTTTACTGTTTAATCCCAACTTCTAACCTGCTAGCTTGCCCAGATATGAGTTTGATTAAACCTTCCTTGACTACAGATAGGAGGCAAAGAGATAATTAATGGTCTGCAAACTCAGCCCTGCCCAGTTATAAAGAGTAACCAGAAGGGACTAAGCCTCAGTCTCTATGGCAGGGATGAGCTTCCATGGTGGGAAGCAGGAGCACAATTTTAGTCCATGAATCTTCATCTCCAACACCAGAAGGAGCCAAATTGCAGCCTGGGAGGCATGTGGAGCTTACATATTGCTCAGAGTAACTCCCAGTCATCCCAGTATGGATGAGGACTACATGTAGCTATCCCAGATGTGTTGTCTGGGGTTCTGGGTGTATCCAGAGTTGTGCCCACCTGCCTGCGTGCACCAATGGGGCTGTGGGTACAAAGGTGCCATTGAGAAGAAGCAGGAGTGTGGTCCCTTTGTACTAGTGCTCTCAGCTTCCACCCAAATGGAGATTTTATGGGGCATAATCAAGTAGGTTTGGCTAGAGGAGGTTTTCAAAACACTCAGCCTTAATGGCATTGCACAATTATTGATTGTATTCCTAGCAAGTTGGATGATGACATCAAACTGTGTGGTGGGAAGGGATGGGGTTCAGAGGGACCTTGAGAGGCTGAAGGGCAGGTCCCATGCAAATCACCCTGAGTTCAAGGAGGCCAAGTACAAAGTCCTGCACGTGGGCTGAGGCAATCCCAGCACAGCTACAGGCTGGGGGGAGAATGAATGGAGAGCAGCCCTGGGGAGAAGGACTTGGGGGTGCTGGGGGATGAGAAGCTCAACATGACCTGGCAGTGGGGCTGACCCATCAGCCTGGAGAAGAGAAGGCTGAGGGGGGACCTCATTGCAGCCTTCCAGTCCCTGAAGGGAGCAGAGGAACAGGAGGGGAAGCAGCTTTTTAAAAGGGTAGATAATGGCAGGACAAGGGGGATGGAGTGAAGTTAAAGGGGGGGAGGTTTAAAGTAGATATTAAGGGGAAGTTTTTTACAGAGAGAGTGGTGAGGGGCTGGAACAGGCTGCCCAGACAGGTGGTGGGTGCCCCATCCCTGGAGGTGTTCAAGGCCAGGTTGGATGGGGCCCTGGGCAACCCTTGGGGTCCATTCCAACCCAGACCAGTCTGGGATTCTATGATTGCTGGCAAGGTTCATGGACAGGTTGGATGGGGCTTTGGGCCCACTGAGCTAGTGGAGGGAGACCCTGCTCATGGCAGGGGGTAGAACTGTATGGGCTTTAAGATTCTTTCTAACCCAAACCATCCTGTGATTCTATGAACGATCACTGTGCTCTCTTACACCCATAAATTTAAATCAGATTTCCATTTACTGTCCCAAATGTTTCATTCCTATAATACCAGCATTATAATAAGTTTTTAACCCAAAGTGGTGTTTTATTTACTGTGCACACTATAAGGCAATGTATCTCACAGGACTGCCTATGCAGGATGTCAGACACCTCTCTGCTCAAGCTGGGGTGGGACTCAAACACACAAGATGCCTCCCACCCTGGCCTCCTCATTGTCCTTAAAAGAGGCTTTTCTTGGTCTCTCTCAGGAACATGCTTGATGGTCTTTGAAAAGGCAGCCTGCAGAGATGATCACACAGGTATTCACCTCTCTGCTGCTACTGCTCAGTATCAAGACTACATAGTCACTATTCTTCCATGAAAAGGAGAAATGATCACAAGAGGCATTAAATTGGAAACTTTTAACATTTTAAAATGAATTGTAGAAGTGGGGAGTTCAATAGGATTAAGGTTCAAAAGTCTATAGGGAGCTTTGCTTCCAGTTGCCTATAAGAGTTGGAGAGAAATTTCTCTATCTCAGACTCCATCATCTAAACTTATTCCCTTGGTGACTCAGCTGTAGGAAGAAATGTGGCTAATACCACCCACAAAAAGGCATCTAACACAGAAATAGCTGCCTCAGTTGAGAAGCTCCCTTCAGTCTTCCAAAGATCCAACACAGATCTTCTGCAACAAGAGTCCATTATAGATTGGCAGTTCTTTCCTCCTCTTCAATGAGGACTCAATCAAGAGAAGAGGGCAAAGTAGAAATCAGAAAATGCTCCTTCCCACATGCCACCAACAGCAGCAGTGTGTTGGAGTACGAATTCTCTTATTTATTGGGGATCTCAGTATCACAGACATTTCCCACCATCTTTTGGTAACAGGAAGGAGGTTTTTGTGGTGTAAAGAGCTCTTACTGATCCTCCTTCCTTTTTCAAGTCTTTGGCCAAGTGTGGGGAGCTGAGATCTGCCAGGAACTGTGAAGAGTGGACAACCACAGAGGGATGAAGACCCTTGTGCTAAGTAGAAAGACCCCTTTCAGGAAGCTTCATTACATCTCCTGGTGTTCCCCTCTCCAGTCACTGCTTGCTAACTGAGCTTTGGATGAGGTACCATTTAATCAAAGATCATTCAGATGATTGCCTGCAGAACTGCTTGATCTTCTGCTCTGCTTGTAGCTCAGCTAGAGCCTGCAAAGCTCTTCAAAACTACAGAGCCAAATTTAGTCACCTACATGACTACCACGAGTATTCTGTGCACGTGGATGCCTCATGATTGCAGTGCTCAGATGGGCATCTCTTGCAAGGCCTGGGAAAGAGTCTGAAGAGGACACTTGGTGAATTAAACGTCAGTGATGACTGCAAGAGCAGCCCTGGAAGTTCTACCTAACGCATCTCACAGCACGAGAAGAAGCAGAACTGTGTGATGGAGCACCATGCTGTAGGTCATTGCTCAAAACACCCTGTGATTAATTGAAGCAAGTGCAGAGAGGTCTGGATGTAATATTTTAGGACCTGTAGAGAGGAAGATTAAGTATTGTGTTGGTGCCAGCAGTTGGATATAGTTAATTGCTGTGTTTACTGCTGTTGCAAGAGCCCAGCCTGCTTGTAGGAACATCCATAGACATCCCTGGCTCTGTCACCCAAACAAAAAGCCTAAAGTTGTGATCAGTCACTTCCTTGAAAAAGATTCTTTTTGATAGACTGTCTCCAGCATAATTTCCTTGTTTAAGGCAGGATGAGCAGATACAGGCTCTTCCCTTATCTCACTAGGCTTAAGCCAAGCAGAAAATGTTAATTACAGCTGGCTGATTCATGGAACTTTGAGACCTGTCTCAAAGTGATTAAGAACTTTGGGGTTATGAAGAGGATTACGTGAACCCACAAAAATAATTGTCAAGATGTAGAACGTTGAGGCAACACTCTGGCAAAGCAAATCTCTCCAAACTAAGAGCAAGGGAAGGGCAGTCTTGTTGGGACTGCATGGAAAGAACAAACACTTCTGTTTTGGTACCCTCTGTTTGCTTCAAGAAATGAATGTTCCAGGCTGCTTACCAGCAAATGATGATACTGCCAGGTCTTGCCAGCAGTAAATCTTTCCAGAGCTTGTTAAAATAGAGATTGCCACACTGATGGTTCAATATAGAGATTAGCTCTGAAATATTTTTAACCTTAAAAGAACATTTATATTTTCAAGTTGGCCTTCAAACAGGTTTCGAAAACCAGCTACCAACACTGAGAGAGGCAGGGGAAGTTCTGAACACAAAACCTGTTCAGCAACATAGCTGGGAAGGAGATGGGCCCCAATAATCTTAATAGAGGAAGTTTGGGCAATTTAGTAGATAACATATTGATAGAGGCAAGTGAGTAGGCTCAATTGTTTCACACTGAAGCCAGACTAAGGAAACAGTCATTGTTCACCACCTTCCTTGAATAAACATCAGGATCCTCTCATGAGCTTGAGGGACCGTATGGATATAGCAATAGCAGTGAGCACTTGCCAAATTTGTCCTCTGAATTTAATTTCCAGCTTGATGATTCCCTTCAGAGCTGGAGATGTGTTGAAGTTCAGAAGGGAAGGGTAAACAGAGGTGAAAAAACACACCTAATCTTCAATCAGTTAATGAAAACCCAAATGTTTCTGTTGAGTATTGTGTTGCTTCTTTATTGCTTGTCTTCTCCAGAGATGTGGTGGTGTTTGAAATTGATTTTTGATAATTTTTTTTGAGGAAGAAAGGGGGGGGAAAAAGCCAAAAATGAGACTTTTAGGGGTCAGCAAAATATGAAGACATTCAGAAAGGGCGTGCTGGAATAGATTCCCATTAGTCAGACTAGAGGATAAAGCCCAGGAGCTTCACTCATCAGGTTAGAACAACTTCCCATTAATGTTATTTGAACCATTTTTCTCCCTTTTTACTGTAAATCTGCACCACCTAGTCAGCATCATTTGACAGGCTGCACTTTTTTGCACTGGATAAGTCATTTTTGATGACTTATCGAGGAAACTGCAGAAATGCTTTGATCTGGCAGTTCTCTTAACTTTTGCAACTTCCAAAATACATTCTTTAGGCTGGGCAGCAATTCTGTGTTTCCTTCCCCTCTGACTTCCAACCTCCCCCCCCTTTTTTTTTTTTTGGTTTTTTTTGTTTTGAGAGCAAGCTGTTCTTAAATATAAACCACTTGTACCAGTTAAGTACTAAGATGGTGAATTTTACAGCAACATCAACAGATTAAAAGCCTTCCCTCAAACAAGCAAGCTGCACTGGTGACTCCTGTTTTCAACAAGAACAGAAAAAACTCCACAAAGGATCTTTCAGATTTTAATTTAAAGCTTTTCTGCAGGGGAAAGGAAAATAAAAAGAGACCCTCTGGATTTCTAATTTAACTGTAGTTAATATTTCCACTTCAACAATATCCAGAGGCCTTAGCCAGTATAAGAGGCCTCCCAAGCACTGTGCAAACAAACTCTGACTAAGGGCACTTACATGGGGCTTGTCATGGTTCCTTATCTTGAAAAGCTCTGGTGTAAAAGCCTTTACTTGAAGACATTTTAAAGATCTAAAAAGCAAGACAGAAGAACTCAGCACTTCAATGGCTGAGAGGAAGAACGGTGCTGGTGAACTCCACATGGAGTTCAAGTTTGCAGGCTGCTTCTCCATCATTAACAGCTACCTCATTAATGCTCTCCCTGCCAGTAGCTCACAAAAGGAAGCAGGTTACTTAAGAGCCATAATTATATAGAGAGCAGAAGAATGACAGGTCACTCTCTGGAAATGTGGTTTGGAAAGCTGCAATAACTTTCTGGCAGCAGTTTGCATCATGGTTTGCAACACTGGGGCAATTAGTAATTCTAGCAGGCTCAGCTTTCCAATAGCAAAGCCAGGAAACCCCAAGGCAGCGGAGTTAAACGGTGATCAAACCCCCACTTCCATCCATCTACCTCTTGGACAGGGCCGAGCAGCTCTACTGCTGAGCTGAGAACTTCTTGTACCTTTCAGACACTCTGGAATAGCTATTATTTTGTTCTTTTATGTTGGAACAACTGCTGCTTCTAAAAGGAAGCGCCTTCAGACGCTCTGGGCAGGTTTAAATTATAGAAAGAACATGAAATTTGTTGTTTAAGTGGTTTTATGAAGTGCAGCACAGACTGAATGGGAAGAATGATTTTATTTCCATTTTAAAAGTGTTGGCTCCTCCCAGGTATTGGTAGAATATTATAGCTATTTGTCTGAAGAAGCAATCAACAGCAGATAAGCCCCAAGGAGATTAAACATACGCTGATATCCTTGAAAGATCACACGCCTGACCTCTCCAGAGCTGCACATTACCAACCTCTCCACAGCCAACGACAACATCTAGTTTGATCTGAGGATTGAAGTGCTATCTTTTCACCACAGACTTCCCTTATGACCCAAGCATCTTCCTTCCAGTTTGCCTTCACACTTCCCTCCCAAACTAGGCATGTGCTCCAAGGCACAGTAAACATTAAGCTCCCTAGTGCAGAGCTTTCTGCAGGGGAAAGAGAAGGACTTTTCAAGTAGCACATGGTCAAGGTTCCTCTTTTTCCCCACCCCAATCAATCCCTTTCCAACTGTTCATGTTACTTCAACCTTTATCTTAGCACACAAGTGGTATTTTTCAAAGGGTTCTGGTCAAATGACAAACTGCCATACATCATTTACTGAGAGCTGATATGGAACAGATAACAATAGCCTTTTGTGAAGATTATCTGTAAGAACACCTTCAGTGATTTAGTTTACAACATGACTGTGCAAACATTTGTGCTGGCCAAACTGAGAGGGAGCAAACAGAAGCCTGAGTAGGAAAACCTTTGTTCTGCTCGTGAGCTGGCCTGCTGAGACAGCTCTGCAGTTACAAAGCCCATCTTCCAACTGCTGTTGTGGCCTGTGGTTGTCCCTAAATGCACCTGCAAAGGTGGTGAGGAGGTGATGGGAATGCTGTGAACATCCCAGGGAACCTGCACTGCTGAGGAAACAAAGAAAACCTGGATACCTTGAGGAATCCATGAGTCCAGGCTATGCCCAAGATGAAGGTTGGAAGGATAGAAGCCTCACTCAGCATGAGCCAAAGCTGCAGTGCTCCAGAAGGATGATCCCACTTACAGGGCACAGGAGGAGCTGGTGTCACAGAATCACAGAATCATGAGGTTGGAAAAGACCTTTAAGATCATCAAGTCCAACCATTCACATCCTAAACTAAACCAGATCCCTGAGCACCTCATCTACCCTTTGTTTGAACACATCCAGGGAAGGTGACTCAGCCCCCTCCCTGGGCAGCCTGTTCCAGGCCCTGACAACTCTTGCAGTAAAAAATTGTTTTCTAATGTCCAATCTAACCCTGCCCTGGCTCAGCTTCTTGCCATTCCCCCTTGTCCCATCTCTTGTCCCCTGGCTGAAGAGACCATCACCCACCTCTCTACAACCTCCCTTCAGGTAGTTGTAGGTGGGGAGAAGGTCTCCCCTCAGCCTCCTCTTCTCCAGGCTCAACACCCCCAGCTCCCTCAGCTGCTCCTCAGAGGATTTGCCCTCCAGCCCCTTCCCCAGCCTGGTTTCCCTTCAATGGACTCGCTCCAGGACCTCAATGTCCTTCTGATGGTGAGGAGCCCAGAACTGGACCCAGCACTCGAGATGCAGCCTCCCCAGTGCCCAGTCCAGTGGTACAATCCCATCCCCAGACCTACTGCCCACACTGTTTTTGATACAAGCCAGGATGCCATTGGCCTTCTTGGCTGCCTGGGCACACTGCTGGTTGTGTCCCTAAAGACTTGTCAGCATTAACATCTTCATGCCACTGATGCCCCAGAGCTTTGCCCTGCTGTTCCCTCACCTGCACGTTATCCCTTGCCTCCATCCATGCTTTGCTTTGAAGGATGAGCAAGACCAGACTCTCCCTAAGCCTTACAGCACCCAGGGGCAGAGCTGTACAAAACCAGCTCCAGTTCTGTGGGTGGGTATTCTTGCCTGCAAGCATGGAAGAGAGGATTACAGCAATAATCCATCACTAGAAAGAAAAAATACTTTATTCTTCTTTATGAAGAGAAAAATGAAACTAACAGCTTCTGATCCATGATTAAGCACATGCTGTGTGTAGCAATTCTGCCCACTTCACAGAGCTATTTGTACTCTCATTTCCAGAGATATGATGTAAATGCTGAAGTGGAGGAGGGGGGAGGAGGAGTGTAGGCAGAAGCAGTGCAGCTGCTGACAAAATATTTTGCTTGTCAGCAGCTGTGCAAGCGCTCTCACTGCTGCAGGATCATCCCTGGCAGAGGAGTCCAGCTCCAGGCAGCAGAGCTAATGCAGGCCCAGCTCTTGAGCTGCTGAGTTTTCATGCATCAGGCTCTTGTCAATCAGGTCTGGGTGCAACTTCTTGCATGAGTGATGGACTAGGAGATAATCCTAACAATTAAACACCAGGAACAGAAATAAAACCACACCAACACCCCATGCTGAACCTTGGCTCCACTTTTCCTGCGGAGTGTATAGCCAGCCCAGGTCTCATCTCTCATCTCATCTGTCATTCCCCCTGCTCCCCCCATCCCTGGACAGGGAGGCAGTTGTCCAGGCTCCCCTGTCACTCCTGGAGAGAAGCTGACAGCTCCAGCCAGGCATTT
The DNA here is from genome assembly GCA_020800305.1 of Porphyrio hochstetteri. Lineage (NCBI taxonomy): Eukaryota > Metazoa > Chordata > Aves > Gruiformes > Rallidae > Porphyrio > Porphyrio hochstetteri. The sequence continues at coordinate 2,043,776 of CM036905.1, forward strand.
TAAGCTGGCTTGGCTATGCCCTCGAGGCGCCTCTCTATCTGCATCGGCTATAAAGGAACCTGGTGTGTGGCTCAGATTTAAGCAACCAGCTTTTAGGTGACCAAAGTTAGGTGAAATGAATCTTCCATGTGATGCTTAGGGGATACCAGCTGACAACATTTCTACTTAGAGCTCATGTATTCATAAATACATTTTTGACTCACTTGATCATGTCATTCTAACTGTCCAGTTGATAGCAGATCTCTCTAAAGGCTTAGGGGAATCTTTAGCTGGGCTTTATTTTAAATAGTTCACATCCTCTTAGGCAATTTTGGTCCTAAGGTCAGAAATGAGCTGTCTTCCAGAGAAACCACCATCATTAAAATCAAAGGAAGCTGATTTCTCAATAGAGATGTTAAGACTTAAGGTGACCAGGTGATAAACCACCATGAATAAACGTTTAGGTGTCTGGATCTCATTCAAGGAGGAAAGAGAAAGGAAACAAGGTGAGGTAGGCAACAGTCATGGTTTATAGAGGCTAGACTGGAAGACAACAGCATCTTCACAGTGGTTTTATGTACCAAAGTGAAAGCCACTGTCTCTGGGTGCTTTGATGAACCACTGACCCTTTGGGATTAACTCTACCTGCCTTTTTTAATCCCAGCAAAACCAGAATCCCAAGACCTACAAGTGAACCTTAAACTTCTCAAACATTTCCAGGCAAGAAGCAAAGGCTCCAAGTTGAGCTGAAACTACTTGTACTTTAAACATAACTGTTTCCACTTAAGAGAGTCACCCCTGCAAGCCCCTTCCCCTGTGATACCTATTTTGAACACTCTCAGGGGAGAGCAGTCTGGACAGAGGAATTCCAAGTGCCCAGAAGCCATGGGAGCGAGCTCAGCCACCCAGCACCCATGCCAGTTGAGGAAGACCATGCTGGTTCAAATCCAGACAACTATTTTGAGTTCTTGTGGGAACCAAGCTTGATCCAATAAATATTAGAAGTTATCACAAGAGAACAGTAAGGAAAACATACATTTTAGTGCTGTCAGGCACAAACTTTTCTTTTTTTAACCCTAAGCAGCTATGCAAACAGTCGCTTCAGCTGTATATTTTTCTTCTTTTTTTATGCAAACTGTTGCTGCAGCCCCAGTATGAATGCAGCTATGCCAGTGGAGGGTGCAAAGGCTGGGGCAGCAACCTAATCATAGACTGGGCTGGGTTGGAAGGGACCCCAAGGATCACACAGTTCCAACCCCCCTGCCACAGGCAGGGACACCAACCTCCAGGCCTGGAGCTACACAAGGTTGCCCAGGGCCCCATCCAACCTGGCCTTGAACACCCCCAGGGATGGGGCACCCACCCCCTCTCTGGGCAGCCTGTTCCAGCCCCTCACCACTCTCTCTGCAAACAACTTCCCCCTAATATCTCCTCTAACCCTTCCCTTCTCCAGCTTCACTCCAGCCCCCTTGTCCTGCCAGTCTCTGCCCTTGAACAAGCTGATTCCCCTCCTGTTCCTCTGCTCCCTTCAGGGGCTGGAAGGCTGCAATGAGGTCCCCCCACAGCCTTCTCTTCTCCAGGCTGACCCAGCCCAGCTCACTCAGCCTTTCTCCGTAGGGGAGCAGCTCCAGCCCCATGAACATCTTCATGGCTCCTCTGAACCCTCTCCAACTAATGTGGTGTAACAACTTACCCCTGACCAGCTAAAAGCACTAGAAGGCTCCACAGGCATCCTTGCAACCTGAAGCAAATACAAAGAAGTCTGAGCAAGAGTTCATTAGGCTCAGGGAGAGACAATCACCTTCTGCTGAGGCTGAACACGTGCACGTAGAAAGTTATTAAAGAAGAGCTGAAATGTGGTTCCTCCCTTGTACTCACAGAGCTGTTTCCTCTTCTGCAGAACTGTACTGAAGCTCAGGGCTCTCTCGAAGCTGGAGGAGGTGGGGGGTTTGGAACAGCAGTGCTACTGCCACGTGTGTGTTTAAAGGAAGCCACCTTGCCCTTTGCTGTAGTGAAGGGACTCCTGGTCTCTAGAATAATGCCTTTGCAATTACAAATGATTCACAACAAAAACAAACCAAGCTGTGGGATGGCTTCAGCTTGAAATAATCCAAGCCAGCATTTTTCCCACTGCTCAGGGCAGTTCTACAGAAGCCATAAAATACAGCTTGACTGGATCAGGGATAGGTCACATCCCTTTTCCTGCCCACTTCAGGAGAGGAGAGGCTTTCCCAGCCACAGCCCCACTGGGAACACCTCAGGTAAACAAATGAGCTGCAGAACTCCTTGCTGAAAGCTGCCCTGGCTGGAAGGTCTGTGTGGGATCAAGATGATATTAGAAGAATTTACTAGAGATTTAGTGAAGACCACTAAAGGGTAGACAATGGCAGGACAAGGGGGATGGAGTGAAGCTGAAGGAGGGAAGGGTGAGAGGAGATATTAGGGGGAAGTTCTTTGCAGAGAGAGTGGTGAGGGGCTGGAACAGGCTGCCCAGAGAGGGGGTGGATGCCCCATCCCTGGGGGTGTTCAAGGCCAGGTTGGCTGGGGCCCTGGGCAACCTTGTGTAGCTCCAGGCCTGGAGGTTGGTGGCCCTGCCTGTGGCAGGAGGGTTGGAGCTGTGTGATCCTTGGGGTCCCCTCCAACCCAGACCAGGCTGGGATTCTATGACCACTAAGCAAACAAACTGTTGGAGATGGAGATGGTGCAGGAGAAAGGAGCATCATAAATGTCAGGCTTGTTCTTACTTAGTGCTCGTTGGAAACAGTGCATTGGGTCACAGGAACCCTTGTCCTGAACCAGTTCTTATGTTCTTAAGAAAGTTCACCTCCCTTGCTAGGGCTATAAAAAGATGCCCTGCATTTCTTTGCAGGCTGAAGGAGATTAGCACTTATCCCACCCAGGAGAAAAGAAACAGGGGCAGGGTTGGATTTGGGCAGGCTAAGCCAGCAGAAGCAGTCTAGGAACTATGGATAAAAAAACATAAGAAATGGGATAAAAAAAATAAGAAATGGAGCCATAGGAAAAACAGAAAAGGAGACAAGAGAAAAAAATAATCAGAAAATCCCAAGGACTAAGGAGCTGGGCAGGAAATGGCTGCAGGGTGGAGCTCTGTAATGTAATGTCTATACAATTTGAGGGTAAGCTCGGAAGAGAAACAGGCCCCAGTAGGTGGGTGGTAAGGCAGCACTGAGTGACTTCATATTTTAAATATTTAAACATTACAAGGACTTGAAGGTGTACTTTGCTCTTACAGAAGAGATTGTTTAATGCTTTTACTTTTTGAAGGCATAGTCCCTTTCTTTCTTTTCTTACTAAATGTAAAAATAAGTAAACACATTTAGTGCTGATAGCCCAGGCAGATCTGCAAGCCTGTAACAAATCACCCTGTCCTAAGTTGACATAGGCCAGTAACCACCTCAGGAGAAGTCATTTTCTCAAACAGGGCTTGCACTGTTTTATTAAATTTGTTTAAGGTACTTTAACTAGTGCACCTTCTGCGCTCAGGCAAGAGAACTGTTTCACAGACTGGTCTGGGTTGGAAGGGACCCCAAGTATCATAGAGCTCCAACCCCCCTGCCACAGGCAGGGACACCAACCTCCAGGCCTGGAGCTACACAAGGTTGCCCAGGGCCCCAGCCAACCTGGTCTTGAACACCCCCAGGGATGGGGCATCCACCCCCTCTCTGGGCAGCCTGTTCCAGCCCCTCACCACTCTCTCTGCAAAGAACTTCCCCCTAAGATCTCATCTAACCCTTCCCTCCTCCAGCTTCACTCCATCCCCCTTGTCCTGCCAGTCTCTGTCCTTTGAAAAAGTTGATACCCCTCTTGTTTCTCTACTCCCTTTTTCATTGACCTGTGACTACTTTTCTTCACACTGTTTTAACCTTGAAGTGCATCTTTTCCCCCATGAGTTCAGAGGCTTCAGACTCCTCCATGGGTTCCCTTTTCATGCAGAATTTCACCCTCACCCTTTCCCTTGCTTCAATAGTGGGTCCCTGCTGAAGTTGATCCAAATGGTTGGGACCTGTGCCTAGCCTAAGCTTGCACGTCACAGAACCCCAACATAAACCCACCCTGTTTCTTAGTCCTCCATGTCCTGAGGTTGATCCAAATGCTTGGGACCCATGTCTAGCCTAAGCTTGCAAGGCACAGAACCCCAATATAAACCCACCATGTTTCTTAGTCCTCCATGCCCATCCCTATGTGTTTAGGTTGTATCTCATGCTACTCCCTGCTGAGACCCTCAGCTCCCTCCTGCTGGTGGGAAAGCACGAGGAGTATGAGCTCTCAAGTAACCAGGTTCACCTCCTACACACAATTTTCAGCTTGAGATACCTTCCAATCTCTTAATCTGTCCGTTTCAGCTCAGTTTGCACATGGATGGTGGTAGAGACCAGGTTGGACCTCAGGCTAGAAGCCAAACTCTCTTTATGGGGGATGATGACCGTCTTGAATGCTATTTGGCTATCTGACCAGAGGCAGTAGGAGATAAGGAACCGAGCAAAGAAAGGCCTGCAAGGACAGGAAGAGCTTGAAACTCAGACATAACAATACATATGAAGGATTAAGAAATCAGGGAAAACATAGTTACTGCAGTAGACAAGGAACTGCTGCCTCCAGGGATAATTTTATGGAGGCTGGCAGGGAAAGGCAGCTGCTCACAGACCAGGGAAGACATATGAGCTAGCATGGTGAGAAAGGGAGGAGAATTCAGACATGAGTCTCTAATCTCTTTCCACAGGAGAAGTATAAATACACCTGAAGTCTGTTTTCAAGTTTTAAGCTGAGAGTAATAATGAAGTTTTATTAAAAGCCTTATTACCATTTCCAGCTATTACAACAAACAAACAAACCACCCCCACACAAAATAAATCTGCCAGTGTGAGGGGAAAATAGTACCTCTCTAGAAAGAACATATAGTCTTCAGAGAAGAGAAAGTCTGCTAGACATGTCCACAGGAAACCCATTATTAAAACTCACTCAGCTCAACCAGTAGTTATTCCTGTTCAAGAGAACATTCTTGGGCAGTTAGTACAAAGATTACTCTGTCTCTTCTAAAGATTATCCCTGAAGCAATTCTTTACATGAAGAAAATCAATTTCTGTTCCAGAAGAGTCTCAAATCTGCCCCCTTACGTGTATGAATTAGTAGTGCAACAGCCCCACTACAAGGGACTAGAAAGCACAGTAGGTTCGATAGGACGAGATAATCACTAATAAATCAAACTGAATATCCAAACTGGAGTGGGAGATACATTAGTCAGCTGAAATAACAAGCAGCAACACAAAATGTTACATGTGTAAACCTGGTTTAGAAAACACAGCTTGATACAATGATAAGAGCTATTGCACTGACAACAGTGTTTATCTCAGCACCTCTTCAGGAGAGCAGCTTCTTTCCCAACTGCTGCTCCAGCACAAGTTAAAACAGCAACTCATTGTACTGATACAAACCACCCTAGGGAAGGGGATCCTGGGGGGCATCAGGAGGAGTGTGGCCAGCAGGTCAAAGGAGGGGATCCTCCCCCTCTGCTCTGCCCTGCTCAGGCCCCACCTGGAGTGTTGTGTCCAGTTCTGGGTTCCCTGGGATAAAAAAGACAGGGATCTCCTGGAGAGAGTCCAGAGGAGGCTGTGGAGATGATGAAAGGCCTGGAGCATCTCCCCTGTGAGGAAAGGCTGAGTGAGCTGGGACTGCTCAGTCTAGGGAAAAGAAGACTAAGGGGGGACTTAATTAATGTTTATAAATATCTTAAGTATGGGATGCAGAGGGAAATGACCAGCCCCTTTTCAGTGGTCTGTGGGGACAGGACAAGGGGCAATGGCTGCAAGTTGGAGCACAGGGAGTTCCACACCAATCTGGGGAAGAACTTCTTCCCAGTGAGGGTGAGGGTGCCCTGGGACAGGCTGCCCAGGGGGGTGTGGAGTCTCCTTCTCTGGAGATATTCCAGCCCCATCTGGACACTGACCTGTGTGACCTGTCCTAGGGACCCTGCTTTGGCAAAGGGGGGTTGGACCCGATGAGCTCTTGAGGTCCCTTCCAACCCCTGTGACATCACACCGAGAGCAGCTGGCAGCCTTTGAGGCAGGAGAGCCAGAGGTCCAGCTGTCAGCACTTCAAGTCAGCACTTCTGCCCCAACCTCAGGCTATCCTTAACTGCTGAGTTTGAAGCTGAAGCTGACCCCTCTGTAAAACAAGGCTATAAAAGTCAGCTGCTTCAGGCCCATGGTTTGCAAAGATCACCCTATGAAGTGCAAAGTCCCATGAAATTACTGGTAATGTCATTTGTAAAGGACTTTGGGTGCTGGCCACTAATTAGTTAATGCTTCATAGTGCTCTGGGTGATATTTTCCAGCTGGTTTAAGGGACTTGTGAACACAAGTGGCATTAAAAAAACAAGTCACCTATTGGAATTGAATGAGTCTTGCTGGAAAACCTTTCATCTAGAGGTTTGAACCAAGTGCTGTGATTCTTCTCACTGAGCAAGATATGGAATTGGTTACAAAGGCTTAAGACCTTCACGTGTGAGGGGGAGGGAAATCAGCTTAATTGTAACTTTATGCAATCAAGCTTTTGTGGTCTCTCTGATGCTAAAGATTAACATGTTCTGGGTTCTCAGAAATGAACCTGGAGCCACCCAGATAACTCTGCAGGAGAGCTTTTAAGTGAAGACACAGGTGATGAACGCTCCCAGCTCTGCTGTGTTCCTCCTCCTCCAGCCCACCCACGTGCTGAGAGCCCAGGGCACCCAGGATGTATTCATGCAGTTCGGTTCCCTACTTGCTTTTCTCCCCCCTGGAGTCACCTTAAAGCTGATGGAGTTTAAATGGTGTAGGAAAAGGGCCATGGTCAGCAGACAGCACATCAAAAAAGAACATTAATTCAGTGCAGGAAAGGAGAAAAGACTATTCAAGAAACTATGTGCTTTCAACCTGGGTGGGGAAGCATTAGCCACTTGACTCAGTAAACCAAAATTAACCCTAAATGTAGCCTAACCGGTCAATTTATTGTAAGTAAGCTCAAAGCTGGAGTGAAGGGAGGAAAAGATTTGTTTCCCAAGCCAGTGGTGACATCTAGAGGGAAGGGGTTTCCTTGCAGGCTTGGCAGCTCCTGGAGGGATTGAAAAAGAAATTGGAAAGCTCTGCTAGAGCCAACAGTGGCTCTGGAGTCCCTTATTTTGTGCTCCAGCACAGGAGGACACAGCGAGAATCATAGAATCCCAGCCTGGTCTGGGTTGGAAGGGACCCCAAGGATCACAGAGCTCCAACCCCCCTGCCACAGGCAGGGACACCAACCTCCAGGCCTGGAGCTACACAAGGTTGTCCAGGGCCCCAGCCAACCTGGCCTTGAACACCCCCAGGGATGGGGCACCCACCCCCTCTCTGGGCAGCCTGTTCCAGCCCCTCACCACTCTCTCTGCAAAGAACTTCCCCCCAATATCTCCTCTCACCCTTCCCTCCTCCAGCTTCACTCCAGCCCCCTTGTCCTGCCAGTCTCTGCCCTTGAACAAGCTGATTCCCCTCCTGTTCCTCTGCTCCCTTCAGGGACTGGAAGGCTGCAATGAGGTCCCCCCACAGCCTTCTCTTCTCCAGGCTTACCCAGCCCAGCTCCCTCAGCCTCTCTTCGTAGGGGAGCTGCTCCAGCCCCCTGAGCATCTTTGTGGCTCCTCTGACCCCTCTCCAACAGCCCCACATCTTTCTTGTGTTGGGCCCCAGCTCTGGACACAGGACTCCAGCTGGGGCCTCATGAGGGCAGAGCAGAGAGGGACAATCCCCTCCCTGTCCCTGCTGCCACCCCTCTGCTGATGGAGAAGAAACCTCCTGGCAGTAATAGTGCTCCAGAAAGATCCCAGATAAAGGTGGAGGAGAAAAGGGAGACATCTGAGTCTTTTCCGAACAGCTCTGGAAGGTGTCTCCCATCACAAGAGCTTCTCTGCCACAGGTCCTGCTGCCCATCTGCCCCTCACATTATGGGAAGAGCAAAGTATTTTGCAGATCAGTGGGATACAAATCATGCTCAGCCACCTCTGGGATCACAGCAGGACCCCAACCCAGGCTCCCAACAGCACATAGCCCATTTATGCCTGTCCTAGTAGACCTTACCCATTCCAGTCTCAAGGACTCAGCGTTCCCCCTTCCCCCAAATCTTCTTCTCTCAACTTTGCACATAATAAATATGAACTGTTACACCACAATCACACAGATATCAGAGAATCCAAGCACAAGCCAGCTCCATAGGAAACCAGGCTGCATTATTGTCTGTCCTTGGCTCTGCTTGCTAAAACATGCAGGAAACTTTAGCAAAGGTTGTTACTACTCCTCCACATAAGGTGGGGCCCACCTGGATTTGCAATTCTAACTACCTTATTGGCTGGATGCCTTTTTTGTTGTTGAAGTCTGCATTTTCTTTGGCTTCACCAAAATAAAGATCAAGAATAAAGGTGAGCAGTCAGCCATCCAAATGGAGCAGGGAGAACGCTTGCAGCGTGGAGCCTGTAAGAGTGTGGCTGCACAGACACACTTTGCATCCCTTTTTGGGGATCTAAATGCTTCTCTTGGAGAACTGGTTGATAAACATGGGGTCCTCAAGGAAAAGAGATGTTGCCTTGTCCACCTGGGACACTCAGGTCAGAAATAAACCATGCCTTTTTTTCCCTTCTGTTAAGATGACTGGGAGAGCCTCTGTCCTCACTTTAATTTCTGGGAAGACTTCAAAGTAACCCTAAATAAAACTGCCTGAGGAGGGCAAGGCCCAGGGAAGTCAAGGCCTGTGATCAAGCCTGCCTTCCTGTCCATTTGCAGGTAAAGTTGAAGGTCTGGTCAGATAATTGCTTACAATTATGTCAGCACATTTAATAAGGGACTTCCCCTCACACCAGGATGTGGTGACTGTGGGACCACCAAGTCTGTGGCAGTACAGAGTTAAACAGATTTGCTGGCAACCTGTAATTTTGGGTGCAGAGAAACTGAAGAATTATTTACATTTCTCACAGCAAAGGGAAGAGGTATCCCAGCTGGAACAATGAAGCTGCAAGTTTTAAACAGTTAAAAGAAGGCGGCATGCATTTACAGAATCACAAGGTCAGAAAAGACCTTTAAGATCATCAAGTCCAACCATTCCCATCCTAAACTAAACCAGATCCCTAAGTACTTCATCTACCCTTTTTCTGAACACATCCAGGGATGGTGACTCAGCCCCCTCCCTGGGCAGCCTGTTCCAGGCCCTGACAATTCTTTCAGTAAAAAATTGTTTTCTAATGTCCAATCTAAACCTGCCCTGGCTCAGCTTCTTGCCATTGCCCCTTGTCCCATCTCCTGTCACCTGGCTGAAGAGACCATCACCTACCTCTCTATAACCTCCCTTCAGGTAGTTGTAGGTGGGGAGAAGGTCTCCCCTCAACCTCCTCTTCTCCAGGCTCAACACCCCCAGCTCCCTCAGCTGCTCCTCAGAGGATTTGCCCTCCAGCCCCTTCCCCAGCCTGGTTGCCCTTCTCTGGACTCGCTCCAGGACCTCAATGTCCTTCTGATGGTGAGGAGCCCAGAACTGGACCCAGCACTCGAGCTGCAGCCTCCCCAGTGCCCAGTCCAGGGGCACAATCCCCTCCCCAGACCTACTGGCCACGCTGGCTCTGACACAAGCCAGGATGCCATTGGCCTTCCTGGCCCCCTGGGCACACTGCTGGCTCATGGTCAGCCTGCAGTCACCCAACACCCCCAGGTCCTTCTCTGCCTGACAGCTCTCCAGCCAGTCTCCCCCAAGCCCATAGCACTGCATGGGGTTATTATGTCCATTTAGGTTGTGGATACAACATGAAACTGCAGCTGCTTTCCAGGGACTGCTGAAATTTGTCCTGGAGACTATAAAAGCTGTGAAGCAAGGAAGATGTGCAGCTAGGAGGACAAATTTAATGAGTGTTTAATATGCAATTTGGAAGCACGTCACAAACCTTCACCTGCCATTTTCTCCAGCTCATTGGGTATGGGAATAGTGTGACATGGTTTAAGTTTGAAGATGAATCTACTTCCTTAGCTCATGCCTGCAGCCTTTGTGTTGAGGGCTTGTCAGGAGGTGGTGAACCATGTTTGAATGGGACACTGCCCATGCAAAGACCTGCACAAAGTAAAGCAGTGGTTGTCCACTGAGGGCACACTCAGCTATGTTCACCAAAGGTCTGGTTCTTCATGGCACTCCACTCCATGAAGTGTTTCTTCTCCCATAAAATGCCAAGGTGACAAGCTCTGAGGAAGACAGCATGTTGGCCAAGTCATTGTAGGACCTGCTCTTGCAAGACAAAACTCATTTCAGGCAGAGCTTAGTTGATACTACTCATTTCCAAGCCAAATTCAATGATCTACCTAGAATCTTTTCCAGGATCCAGTGGATACTGTAAATTTTTTACTGAAAGAGTTGTCAGGCTGCCCAGGGAGGGGGTTGAGTCACCATCCCTGGATGTGTTCAAAAAAAGGGTAGATGAGGTACTTAGGGATATGGTTTAGTTTAGGATGAGAATGGTTGAACTTGATCTTCAAAGGTCTTTTCCAACCTTGTGATTCTGATTCATTTTCCTCATCTGCAGTAGCTGAAGTAATTCCCTCATTTCAGCTTTTCAGAAGCCCCTTCAATCACAGGAGTGAAAGTCACCAGGATACCAGTGTTCCAGGAGTGTCACCAGGATACCAGTTTCACCATTATGATATGGATACTCCCACTAAATATGAACCCACATTATCCAGGAGACATGGTCTTCAAGAACAGCCCTGATGCAAACATGAATACTCATTACTGGCCAAATGTTGCCAGTATAAAAGGAATTCTGTGAATACCACTTAAATTCCATTGGCTTCCCTGGGAATTGTCCACATAGAACCTCAGCACAGTCTGATCATCCAACTGATTTGCACGAGGGGAAAAGGCTTTCCCATCATTAATTGCTTTACCTCAGCAGCCTCAGGATCATCACCAGCTGTTTCCTCCCCACTTAAAAATGATTGTTTAGGGAAACTTTCCCATCATCTTTTTGTTTCTCTCACCCCATCGCTTCCCAGTGTTTGTTCATCTCTCACTATCAACGTTCCTTTCTGGGAAGAGTTCTTCCTTCCACACACTATTGTCAGGGCTTCCTTATCACTGCTTTCCTTTCTCAGGCATTTCCAAACTTTCCTTTGAGTTTCAGTGATGCAGTGCCTTGACACTCACCAGAAACCCCACGTTTCCTGCTGTTTCTTCAGAGCAACACCACAGATAATAGGAGATTTAGAGCCGATGCAGAAATGAAAGCGTAAAATATTCTTGCAGATCTGACAGTAAAGGAAGAGAAGAGGGGAAATGGGAAGAAAACCCACCACAAAACACAAAGGGCAACAAGTCATTTTAGCCAACTGATAGCTAGAAAACAAGCATGGATGGTAAGGATGAAATTCCTTCCAGTAAGCAGAGAAGAAATCCTTGCAAGTCAGCCAAGCTTGAGTTGCCATCAAATTGACTGGCACTTGAATCCATTAGACAAAGGTAAAATCCTGGAGTCTTAGGGTAAAATCCATGAGTTTTCTGGGAATTTCACCAGCCATCTCTCAGTGAGGTCAGAGTTTCATCTGCACGTTGCTTTTAATCAGTGTTATAGAAGAAAAGAATTGCTGAAAAGCCCAATAAGAAGGGATTGGCCAATCAAATATATGTGAATCTAGACAACAGCTTATCATAGTCCCATGTCCTACATCAGTCCAAATAGGAATTTACCTACAGTTTGAGTACTTTAAAATACTGATAAAACAACCCCCCTAGTATTATAATAAGCTAAATTCCAGAAAAACATCACTTTCTTGAATACATGAGAAAGGCCAAGCAGTATTTTCTATTTCTCTTGTGCTGTTGTATTCAAAATCTTTGCTTCTGGGAAGTGGACTAGGAAGATGGCTTGGCAGATTTATGACTTTGTAAGAGCTGAAGGGGGACTTCAGTGCAGGACATCTAGTTTGACACATCTGAAAAATGGGCTAAGGTATTTGCTCACATCCTTCCTCATGTAAATGGTTCCCAAAAATCAAGCCCAGGAGGAGAAAAATAAAAACCAGTTTCAAATCCTAACAAGCTGGGTTTTACTTGGGATAATTTTGGCAAGACAGCTGCCCAGAAAATTGAAACCAAAGAAATTAAGCAAGAGTTTGCTCAGACAGCAGAAACTGAAAGCCTTGGTATCTGGTACTGATGTCAAATGTGACTACTGAGCACTTAGCTCAATAGGAACAATGCAAATACTCTGACACTTGAAAAACTTGACCCAACAGTGGACATTGAAGCCATCCCACAGGTCATTGGTGAAACAGCAGCATAGAATCACAGACTGGTCTGGGTTAGAAGGGACCCCAAGGATCACAGTGTTCCAACCCTCCTGCCACAGGCAGGGTCACCAACCTCAGGCCTGGAGCTACACAAGGTTGCCCAGGGCCCCAGCCAACCTGGCCTTGAACACCCCCAGGGATGGGGCACCCACCCCCTCTCTGGGCAGCCTGTTCCAGCCCCTCACCACTCTCTCTGCAAAGAACTTCCCCCTAGTATCTCCTTTAACCCTTCCCTCCTCCAGCTTCACTCCAGCCCCCTTGTCCTGCCAGTCTCTGCCCTTGAACAAGCTGATTCCCCTCCTGTTCCTCTGCTCCCTTCAGGGACTGGAAGGCTGCAATGAGGTCCCCCCACAGCCTTCTCTTCTCCAGGCTGACCCAGCCCAGCTCCCTCAGCCTCTCTTCACAGGGGAGCTGCTCCAGCCCCTGATCATCTTCATGGCTCCTCTGACCCCTCTCCAACAGTCCCACATCTTCCTTGTGTTGGGCCCCAGCTCTGGACACAGGACTCCAGCTGGGGCCTCAGGAGGGCAGAGCAGAGAGGGACAATCCCCTCCCTGTCCCTGCTGCCACCCCTCTGCTGATGGAGCTCAGGATCCCATCGCCCTTCCCAGCTGCAAGAGCACACTGCTGGCTCAGGTGAAGCTTCTCACCCCCCAGAACCCCCAGGTCCTTCTCAGCAGGGCTGCTCTCCAGGAGCTCTTCTCCCAGGCTGGATCTGTGGCTGGGATTCTTCCAGCCCAAGTGCAACACCTCACACTTCTCAGTGTTGAACCTCATTAGGTTCACCCAGGGCCACCTTTCCAGCCTGTCAAGATCCCTCTGGATGGCTTCCTCTCCTTCTGTTGTGTCAACCACACCACTCAGCTTGGTGTCATCTGCAAACTCGCTGAGGGTGCACAACCTGGTTGTGCGTGAGCACAAATAAAGGTAGACAATGGCAGGACAAGGGGGATGGAGTGAAGCTGGAGGAGGGAAGGGTTAGAGGAGATATTAGGGGGAAGTTCTTTGCAGAGAGAGTGGTGAGGGGCTGGAACAGGCTGCCCAGAGAGGGGGTGGGTGCCCCATCCCTGGAGGCGTTCAAGGCCAGGTTGGCTGGGGCCCTGGGCAACCTTGTGTAGCTCCAGGCCTGGAGGTTGGTGGCCCTGCCTGTGGCAGGGGGGTTGGAGCTCTGTGATCCTTGGGGTCCCTTCCAACCCAGACCAGTCTATGATTCTATGAGCATGGTCTCATTCTTTTCCCATCAGACATATGAGTGACTCTTCTTCAGCATGTACAAGCTTCTCCTCCTCCATCTTTAATTTAATCTGGGTCTAGCCCTGCAGAGAGCTGCCACAGTGCTACAGCACTTGGCTTTCTCAAGCCTCCTCACGCTTCCAACCCTTCTTTACAGAATATGACAGCTTAAAGCTTAGCCATGGGACAGGCAATTCTGCAGGTTAACAACAACTTTGCCCCTACTTGACATGCCTGGTGCTCTATTGAACTCAGTCAAATACCATCTCTGTGAAGAAGCTGAAGGGCTCTGAGGCTGTCAGTTTTCCTCACCCCTCAGTAATTTGCTTAGCTCTGTTTACCAGAGGTAATGCTCCCTCCCTTACATATCAATCACGGCCTTAGAGTTGTCTCTAGCAGGCACACCAAGAAGAACATGAATTTTGCTGGCTACCATCTGGAAACCTGCCTGTGAAAATAAATGATAGGTGATCTGATAATCAGAAGTTTATGGGTCCACATGGGCAGGAATAAATTGTTTGGAAGCTGTCTTTACAGTTTTCTCCTCTCTTGTTTCATTTAGGTAAGAAGAAAAACTTGTCAAGAAACTAATTTTCCATTTCTTTTCAATCTGAGCTCTTGAAAACACCCTGGAAGCATAACAGGGAGTTTAAACCCTTTCAAAGGCAAGCAGTGGGAGCTGGTGGAATATTTCAAGTTCAACAGTTTCATGGTTTTTGTGTGAAGCTATGGGCAGTCAAGGAAGCAGCCACACCTTGAGTCTGTGCTCTTTTAATATCCACTTGGCATGATGCAAAGCACCAAAGCACCAGGATGCTGGTCTGAAGCTCTGGCTCCACGTTCCCAGAAGGTTAGAGCTCAAGTTCTTACAACTCCTTTTTATCCAGTACAAGGTCTGTTATGTTTCTGGAGTAGAGGAGAGGATTTCCTAGGGACCCTGCTTTGGCAGGAGGGTTGGATGTCCCTTCCAACTCCTACAATTCTGTGGATCTGTGATTAAGCAACTAAACCCAAGTCTTTTCTCCTTCACAACTTAAACTTTGCTTTAACCCATAGGCTGGCCTCAACTAAGCTCATTAGACTTGAGGTCCAATGTGGTGGTAGTGTAGAGAGTATATCCAAGCTGCTTCTCTGGCAGTGGAATAAAGTCAAGAGGCAAGAGAACTTTGTATGACTTGGACTTTACACTTAAACATGTGTCAAAATCTTGTTCTGGCAAAAAGAAAGTCTTTGAGAGGGAGAGATGCAGCTTTGCCCAACAGCTAAATTAATTATTTGGATAAGCTAGGTCTATGTCTCTGGTTTATTACTGATCTAACACTTGCTAAAGTCAGGAAAGCTACTGCAACACTTTGGCAAACCACTAAAAACCAATTTCCCAGTCCTCCACATTAACATAATTCCTGGCTGCACCTTCCAGCCCCTTTGAAGGATCCATCTTTTTCCATAGCATCATATGTATTTGCCTTCTTCATTTTAAGGCTCCTCACAAGACACACCCCACTATCCTCCCAGAAACCCGTGCCCACCACTAACTTAAAAAGAAGACTGCCAATGTTCTACTCCTCTTGATTTGTTCTTGATTTGGATGGGGCCCTGGGCAGCCTTGTATAGATCCAGGCCTGGAGGTTGGTGGCCCTGCCTGTGGCAGGGAGGTTGGAACACTGTGATCCTTGGGGTCCCTGTGATTAGCTGTATTCTAGTATTTCCCAACATAGTCTCAGACTATCTACACTCTAGAGTATCCAACATTCCCAGTCTTCCTTTCAAATTCTCCTGTTCTTGTGCTCCCTCACCTGCCTTTACCTGTTGTGTCTTACATTACAAATGCAAGATTCAGTCCTTTGAGAAAGACCAGCTCTATGTTGTTTCTGTTTCCTCTGATCACACAGGATATAGTGAAGACACACAGGCTCCTCCTAAAATTAAGATAACTAAGAAGCCTGGATAGTATCTCACTTGTAAAAGGATTCTCCTTGGTTGGAGTCAGACAGTTGTCCCCTGGTTGGATCAGCAGGACTGTAAGGATTAGCTAGTTTTTCTTGGCCTTTCCCTGCAACAGCAGCAAGGCCAATGTCATAAAGCTCTTCACATCTTAATCTTTCTAAAAGACCAACAATGCCATTGGGTTTTATCTCTTCTCTTTCCTCAGCAGATTCCAGGAGATCAGCAATCATACCCAGCAGCTGTTAAACTTGCTCAAGGGATCTGGAAATGCACGTAGGCTGCAGAGGAAGGGCACAAAGCAGATAGTGTAGGCTCTCTTGCACTCCTGCTTGCAGTTAGAGGTGGTGTTTCCTCCATGCACTCTTCCTATCCAAGGAGGAAACGTAGATGCTCACACAGTTTGTTAATTTGGGAAGAATATTTAAACAATCTGCCTCTTAGATACCAGGAGAGTCATACCAACTGCTGCAAGTGCAGGTCATTAAATGGTTGTGGGGGTTTTTCTTTCTCAGAAGCTACTGCAGCTATTCACAATTTAAATAAAAAAAAGGGGGAATGTGGAGTGGTCTCATCACATTGAGCCATGTCATTGTTGTGAGCTCCTACCAACCTTTCTCTGATGCCTTGGTGAGAAGCAAGACCAGTCAGAAGAGACAGCTAGAATTAAGAACATCCCTTCTTGTAGAAAAGATACCTTCAGCACACACTGATATTACTTCACTGGGAGCAAAAGCACTGAAGGGCTCATGCTTATAGGAGTCATCACAGAATGCTTTGAGTTGTAATGAACCACAAAGCTCACCCAGTCCCAACCCCCTGCCATGGGCTGGGACACCCTCCACTAGCCCAGGGTGTCCAAAGCCTCATCAACCTGCCCTTGAACCCTACCAGGGATCTAGGGGCAGCCCCAGCTTCTCTGGACACCCTGTGCCAGGGCCTCCCCACCCTCAGTGTGGAGAATTTCTTCCTAATATCTAATCTAATTTAATTTAAAGCTATTAGCCCTTGTCCTATCATTATTTGCCCTTGTAAAAAGTCAGTCTCCAGCTTTCCTTATATTATACCCTTATCTTTTGACTCACAGGACTGAAGTTGCTTGGGGCTTGGCAACAATACCCTATCTTCACCCACTGCAAGTAACTTATCTGAAGGCATCACTCTGCAAGGCATCTGTGATGAGCTTGCCCTGAAAATATTAATTGAAGTCATAATAGCTCAGCCTAAGCAACTGGATGTTGAGGATAATGATTTGAGTGAAGATAATGATTTGGTAAGTGTAGCATGACTTCTGTTTTACAAGACAATGACAAGCAGGCTATCATCAGCATATAGTAATTAAGAGACTGGTGTTACCCACAAGCAATATTCACATAAAGGGATGTTGGGAGAGTTGAAATGGTTTAATAGGTTTTAATAACTGGCTGGTGGCACTTGCCTTGTAGGCAAGCAGCACCATGGTTTAGAAAAAGCAAGTTCTGAATGATTTTGCAGGGCTTTCCCCTTCTTCCCCCAACCCTCTCCTCATCTTCCCTGTGGGAAATTTCATTCTTTTCCAGCATCTCCAAGCTCTGAGAAACACCAAACTGCACTGGGAATGAATGAGCATTCCCACATGTGCAACCTGCTTTTCACAGAATCATAGGGGTTGGAAGGGACCTCCAGAGATCATCGGGTCCAAAGCAGGGTCCCTAGGACAGGTCACACAGGTCGGTGTCCAGATGGGGCTGGAATATCTCCAGAGAAGGAGACTCCTTCCTGTCCCAGGGCTCCCTCACCCTCACTGGGAAAAAGTTCCTCTGCATATTGGTGTGCAGAGGAACATGCTCCAACTTGAGCCCATCGCCCCTTCTCCTGTCCCCACAGACACTGAAAAGGGGCTGCCCGTTTCCCCCTGCATCCCATACTTAAGATATTTCCCCCTGCATCCCATACTTAAGACATTAATAAGGTCCCCGCTCAGTCTTCTTCTCTCCAGGCTGAACAGCCCCAGCTCACTCAGCCTTTCCTCACAGGGGAGATGCTCCAGGCCTTTCATCATCTCCACAGCCTCCTCTGGACTCTCTCCAGGAGATCCCTGGCTTTTTGATCCCAGGGAGCCCAGAACTGGACACAACACTCCAGGTGGGGCCTGAGCAGGGCAGAGCAGAGGGGGAGGATCCCCTCCTTTGACCTGCTGGCCACACTCCTCTTGATGCCCCCCAGGATCCCATTGGCCTTCTTGGCCCCCAGGGCACACTGCTGGCTCATGGCCACCCTGTCACCCACCAGGACCCCCAGGTCCTTCTCCACAGAGCTCCTCTCCAGCAGGTCATCCCCCAGCCTGTACTGATTCCAGCAGTTATTCTTTCCCAGGTGCAAGACTCTCCACTTGCTTTTGTTAAACCTCCTCTGGTTTCTCCCTGCCCAGCTCTCCAGCCTGTCCAGGTCTCTCTGGATGGTAGTGCAGTGTCCTGTGTGTCACCCACTCCTCCCAGCTTTGTTTTTCCTAGAGATCATTGTACATGCAGTGTATCCTTCAGCTTGTTTGATTAATTCTTCCTGTGTTTTAACACATTTTGCACATCCTAACAAAAAAAAAAAACCCAAACCAGAACAAAACAAACCACCAAAACCAAACCAAAACCCAAACATAAAAACCCAACAAAGCAGAACCCCACAAACAGCCCAGAAACTGTTGCAGAGCTGTGCAGTCAACTAGTCAGGTATGCTCCCTCCTTCCTTGCCCCTTGCAGAAGAACACCAGGTAGAAGACAGTTCCCCTGCACCAGCAGTTGTTAATAAGTGCCCAGTAATTAACAGGTGTCCACTAAAGTCAGGATTTCATTCCAGTTGTCTATAAAACACATACTGGATTTTAGTCAACCCCCTGCCACTCAAATTGTAGCAAAAGAAAACCTCAACAGACCTTAAAATGGTACTATTCACTGAAAAACAATCTATCAAGGGAGAAAATACAGTGTGACAAGATCCCAGAGCAAGGTGTAAATCCTCTAGGCTTTAGGGAGGGATACTTTGTGCTTCACCTTCTCCTGAAACATTGTGGAGCTCTTGTGCAAAGGACAGTTCTTGTGCAAAGGACACCTGAAGAAAAGCACCAGTAAAACTACACAAGCAGGGTTTTAATTCTTAAAAATCCCAACCCCTTGCTTGATTTTTAGGAACAATTACAAAGTAGTGTCTCACAGCAACTTCAGGCCAAGATATGAGCTGCTGATTTAGGATGCTACGGCTGCTGCATGGTTACCTGTCTCTTGTGAGCTGTATATTTGAGGCCTGGGGAAGGACAACTGACTGAAGAAGTGGTGTTATAAACCTCATGTGCCTTGAACACATCCAGACCAGACTCAGAGCCTGGTTTTGGAATAAAAAAAGAAGTGGTAACACAAGAGCCTCTAGACATTTTCTGAAAGCTCCACTGTAGCTTCCAATTATGTCCAAGTGATGCATTTTAATAGCTACCTTCTTCAGTGGAGCAGAAGTTTCCATTTGTGCTAACTTTGATGTGATAATAGGAAGGAAAAGTGTATGTTTGCACTCTTCATTACTATTTTACCAGCCCAAGAAAGTCTGATGAACCTAGGCTTTAATCACAAAAGAGATCAAGAGCAAACAAACATTCATTGCAGAGAAGCCATAATTAGGGAGAAGAAAGGAAAGAGAGCCATCCCCATCAAAACCACTTGGCCTTCACAACAGAGTGTTAGGTCACTGGCCAACAAACAACTGATTTTAAATGGTATAAATGTGTACAGTGAATAAATAAAAGGCAAGTGTTGAGTTTACTGCAGATTGTGCAGGACAAGTAGGTGATCAGGGAAGATTTTAAAAAGCTTTACAATTTGTAAACATATAATTCATTCAAGAAGGACTTGCTCTCTTCAGGTGCTTCCTAAAAACCCATCCTTCTCCTGGGCAGACAACCAACTTTGCTCCTGTTTCTGCCATGGAAACAAACCACTTCTTGACAAACCTCCTGCACAGGCCTCAGTGAAGGGTCTCACTTAGCATTACACCTCACCAGCATGACTGCAGGCTGCTACAGAGGAAGGTCATAGAAACATAGAATCACAGACAAGTCTGGGTTGGAAGGGACCCCAAGGATCACAGAGTTCCAACCCCCCTGCCACAGGCAGGGACACCAACCTCCAGGCCTGGAGCTACACAAGGTTGTCCAGGGCCCAGCCAACCTGGCCTTGAAGACCCCTAGGGATGGGGCATCCACCCCCTCTCTGGGCAGCCTGTTCCAGCTCCTCACCACTCTCTCTGCAAAGAACTTCCCCCCAATATCTCCTCTAACCCTTCCCTCCTCCAGCTTCACTCCATCCCCCTTGTCCTGCCAGTCTCTGCCCTTGAACAAGCTGATTCCCCTCCTGTTCCTCTGCTCCCTTCAGGGACTGGGAGGCTGCAATGAGGTCCCCCCCCAGCCTTCTCTTCTCCAGGCTGACCCAGCCCAGCTCCCTCAGCCTCTCTTCGTAGGGGAGCTGCTCCAGCCCCCTGATCATCTCCATGGCTCCTCTGACCCCTCTCCAACAGTCCCACATCTTCCTTGTGTTGGGCCCCAGCTCTGGACACAGGACTCCAGCTGGGGCCTCAGGAGGGCAGAGCAGAGAGGGACAATCCCCTCCCTGTCCCTGCTGCCACCCCTCTGCTGATGGAGCCCAGGATCCCATCGCCCTTCCCAGCTGCAAGAGCACACTGCTGGCTCAGGGGAAGCTTCTCATCCCCCAGAACCCCCAGGTCCTTCTCAGCAGGGCTACTCACAAGTCATCATTGTCCCTTCCTCCCAGCAGATCCCTGCAAGCCTAATTCAGCAATCCCCTGGCCAGAGGGAAAAGGTGGTTTGGCTACTGAGTAAATGTAAAGCTTTTTATTTTGGGTGAGGTGTGGATAGAGGTTCAGCAGAAAACCAACTCCCCAGCTCACCCTGGAGCCACACAGTGACTGGGACTCCTGCAAGGAAAGCAGCAGAAACAGAGCTGGTTTGGAGAAGCCAGACCCCACCTTTGGCAGGAGTTCACACCATACATGAGAAAACACAAAGCAGAGTCTCAGCTCTTCTCCAACACCTGCTGCTCTACCAAGCTCCTTTGTCAGCCTCATCTGTTGATCACACCAGACAGCAGCTGTCCATTCTTGCTTTCTCAAGGCAACACTGGTCAGCCTGCTTCAGACCACCTTTTGTTCAGGGGCTTGTCGTGCCACCACCCTTGCTTGCACAACTTGACAACTGAGCATCTTCTCCACCTTCCACCCTGATGTAATCAACATAAAACCACCAGTTTCTTTTAATCCTTCCATACAAAGTCAGCCAGTTAATTTGGATTCATCCCATTTGAATAACTACTAAGAAGTGATGGTTACAATTAAAATATTTACAGGTACATGAATATGTACAATCAGCTGTGACTCTCTTCCCACTGCAGATAGCTTGTCTCAAAGTGACACATTTCTGTCTCTTGTTCAGAACTGTGTTGTCTTTACAAGGTCTGGGACCCCAGGTGCTAAGCAAGTACCAGCAGATCACAGAACAAGCCCAACACTGCAGGCAAGTCATAAGATCAGCAATTGAAGAGCCATGGTTCTGTGCTACCAAAGATGCAGACACTCAAGAAGAGGAGCATGAGGTAGGGCTTTCATTAGATGGGTGACTTGACAACCCATCTCCATCCTCAGCAGCTCAGCACAGCAGTGCTCCAACCCTGTGGGTGCTTCTGCAATATGAAAAAATCAGAAAAAACAGTCGATTCTGGGCAAAGATAAAATAATTTTGCAAGCTCCAGGCTTGCCTGGGGTTGGAGGGTACCTGTGTTTTCCCAGTGGGATGCTGAGCTATCCCAGTTGGAAGGAGATTTTCCAGAGCCAGCAGCCTCCACACCAGCTCGTGCAGCTTGGCCAAAGATTTATGCAAGGTGCAGGCTGGGGTGAGGGAGCGTGTCTGGGGCAGCAGAGAGGTCTCACTGGTTTATGTGTGTTACCTCAGAAGAGATAACGTGTCCCAGAGATGTCAGCTTCACCTGGATTCACCTTGAGACCAGATAAACTGTCAAGTTGGGGACAAGATTACAGAGCAAACAAACCCCCAGCAAGGTTTGTTTCAGCATTTCTAGAAGCCTACCTGCCACTGGTTTTTTTGTCATCTTCTAGATGCCAGAGCTGGTGTGGGGGGAGTAAAGTTCAGAGAAACACTTTTCCAGCAACTAGTTATGATTCCTGAGTCTGGGTCAGAAAGTAGCTGGCAAGAGAGACTGTATTCTTGGTAAATCCATTCCTTACTCCTTCAGGACTGCTGGTCTTTGGGCACAATCTGCAGCTTCCTCCACAGAGCAGCTACCTCTCTCTCATGTTTATGATTTTTGTGGGTGACACACAAGACACTGTGCTGCCATCCAGAGAGACCTGGACAGGCTGGAGAGCTGGGCAGGGAGAAACCAGAGGAGGTTCAATAAAAGCAAGTGTAAAGTCTTGCACCTGGGAAGGAATAAAGGCTGGAATCAGTACAGGCTGGGGGTGAGCTGCTGGAGAGGAACTCTGAGGAGAAGGACCTGGGGGTCCTGGTGGGTGACAGGGTGGCCATGAGCCAGCAGTGTGCCCTGGGGGCCAAGAAGGCCAATGGGATCCTGGGGGGCATCAAGAGGAGTGTGGCCAGCAGGTCAAAGGAGGGGATCCTCCCCCTCTGCTCTGCCCTGGTCAGGCCCCACCTGGAGTGTTGTGTCCAGTTCTGGGCTCCCTGGGATCAAAAAGCCAGGGATCTCCTGGAGAGAGTCCAGAGAAGGGCTACGAAGATGATGAAGGGCCTGGAACATCTCCCATATGAGGAAAAGCTGAGGGAGCTGGGGCTGTTCAGCCTGGAGAGAAGAAGACTGAGGGGGGACCTTATTAATGTTAAAAATATCTTAAGTATGGGATGCAGGGGGAAACGGGCAGCCTCTTCTCAGTGTCTGTGGGGACAGGACAAGGGGTGATGGCCTCAAGTTGGAGCATGTTCCTCTGCACACCAATATGCAGAGGAACTTTTTCCCAGTGAGGGTGAGGGAGCCCTGGGACAGGCTGCCCAGGGGGGTGTGGAGTCTCCTTCTCTGGAGATATTCAAGACTCGTCTGAACACCGACCTGTGTGACCTGTCCTAGGGACCCTGCTTTGGCAGGGAGGTTGGACCCGATGATCTCTGGAGGTCCCTTCCAACCCCTGTGATTCTATGATGTGCATTGCTGTGTGGGAGGCACAGTGGTAGAGCCAGTGGGGAAGGGGGTTAAACCATCCCCAGATCAGAGCTATCAGAGGAAACATTCACTGTTCATAACTGTGAGGTCACTGTCCCTAGTGTGTTATCAACAGCCTCCTCCTTTTTTAGGCACAACTCTGGGATTCCACAGACTATGAATACTCCATACTAAACCCTTCACATCTCCCTGGCCACATTCTTCTTTTGGAAGCATCAGGAATTCTCTAGCATCACAGAAGCGAAACTTGATGCTTCCTATGAAAGTCAAATTAATACTTAAAAACCCCCTCAGTGAAACAGCAGGTTTGAGACTCCTCAGAAACGTTGTAGCCACGAGGGTCTAAAGGTTGAAAAGCAAGGCAGGGTCTGCAAAAGGACAGGTCTAATAAAGGGTATTACCTCGCCCTCAAACATTGCTGAATGTATTTAGTGTATTCATAGAATCTTTCAGCCAGAGGCCACAGGCCTGCAACTGGAGCTCCCTTTCTGCCTGGGTAGATATTTGACTAAAATCAGGCTGGTGGGCAGCAGACTCCTCCTCCAGAGTCACATTACATGGCTGGAGACAGCAGGTTTCTCAGGCATGTGTGCACACACACAAGGTTAAGGCAAATTAACAGGGGAGTGAGGTAATTGATATGGTTAAACATATTTATGTTCTGGTGTAAAAGCACTTGCTTTGGGAAGTAGGGGCCTTTGCTTAAGTGCTCCACTTGAATCTCCTGGAGGCCCATCTGAACTCAACCCCCAGCTCATGGCTTTTTGGTTACAAGCAGCCCTGTGCAGCTGGCTGGCTGTTCAGACCACAAACACAGTGCAGACAGTTGGGGCTCTTGCCTGTCTTAGTCCAGAGACTCATGTACTGATCCTGCCCACAACAGGTGGATAGATGCAGTCACCATTAACTAGGGGTAAATCACTAACCTATACTGGCCCATGCAAGATTAGACTGGTTTAAAGCCCAAAATCTGAGCCTGGCAGCAGGACCTAGGTGTTGAACTAGATGATCTTTCGAGGTCCCTTCCAACTCCTAAAGTTCTGTGATTCTGTGACCACTCAGACATTAGACACAGATTTGCCATATTTGGCTAAAACAGTTTAAAAATTACTTAAAAACAAACAAAAAACCCCAACCTCCCCCATCCCAGTTTGTCCCCAACAGCTGAAGGGATTAAACAACTTAAACTCTGTAATAGTGGTTTGCAGCAAGATGTTTGGTTCTGCATTACCAGGGTGGCAAAGCCACAGCAAGCAGGCCAAGTGATGCCAGTTGGTATTTGAGAGACCCCGTCTAGACACTGGGTCCAGTTTTGGGCCTCCCAGTATAAGCAACATCACCAAGAGGGCTGGAGCACAGGATGAATAAGGGAAGAGATGGCAACCTGCTGTCCACAACTGCCTGAGAAGAGAGTAGAGAGAAGACACAGGCCTTTCTTGGGCACACAGAGCAGAACAAAGAGGCAACATGCACAAGCTGCAGCAAGGAAAATTCCTAAGAAATAGGAAGGAAAATATTTTTCCCCACAAAGGTATGATCAACCTCTGGATCAGAGACCTAGAGAGGTAAGAAAATATCTGTCCTTGGAGGTTTCTGAAGCTTACTTGGCCAATGCTTTGAGCAACCTGACCTAAATTTGAAGCTGGCCTTGCTTTCATAGAATCATAGACTGGTCTGGGTTGGAAGGGACCCCAAGGATCACAGAGCTCCAACCCCCTGCCACAGGCAGGGCCACCAACCTCAGGCCTGGATCTATACCTGTTTTGAGCAGGTGCTGGACTGGAGAACTCCCAGAAGTCCCTTCCAGTCAAGTTTTCCATTATCCTGTGAAAAAGCCTCAGGACAGTGACTTATTGAATCACCTCACATCACAAGACCACATCTAGGTGCTGAACTGGCATCATGTTGCTTGTGAGTCTCCAGATTAAGGTTTAATACAGACACATCTTATCTGCATAAACTCCTTCCCCAGTTTTATCACTATTTCCCTGGGCCTCCCCACACAGACAAGCCTCAGAAAGGAATGTGTGACCATCCCACAAACAGAGCAAGTGTGTTTCATCACCTCACAGAATCACTTGAAGCCTTCAATTATGCCAGGCTTTTCAAGTGCAATAATTAGGGAGCTACAATTTGATCCTGAAGCTGATATTGCAGCATGTTTCTATGAAAACATTTCTTTTCAGAAGTTCATTAAAATGTTCTGCCACCCAGAACACACAATGGTAACTAAAACCAGCCATTAGGAACACCAAGCTCACAGATGTTTACCTTGCTTTGATTTAAGGCACCTAATAAAGAACATCCACTCCAGCCTGTGGGGAATTTCACCAGGTTTCCAAACAAGGGACTGCCCCAGTCACTTGTTCCCATGGCACAAATAAAGCTAGAGGAAGAGCACTAAGAACCAGAGAAGTGAAGACAAGACCCTGAGAAGTGAGGACAGACAAGACCCTGATCACATCTGAGGGTGAACCTCTGCCCAAATACAGCATCTGGAGATAGAAACTGGGCTGAGGTAACTAGAATTACATCTGTCACAAAGGGGTGGTTTCTACATCACTTGCACACTCAGAGAAGTCGTGTCCTAACCTTGAGGGCAACAGAAAACACAATCTTCTGCTGATCAGTCTGGGTTTGTCATGATACCAGTCAGCAGGAGATGGCTCAGCTGCTGATAAGGCTCAAGCTGCTTGTAAACACATCCAGGTATCAGTACTGGGGTCAATACAGATAAGCTGATCTTCAGGTTAACTTAGTAACCAACAGGTTTTTTTCCCTGGGTGGTCTTGGGAAAGTCTCCAAAGTTCAACCTATCAAAGTAACACCAAAAAATGGCACACACAGGGATTTATAAATAGGAATAAAAGCCGGGGTGATGCTGGAGCTGAGGTGGGTCTCCCCATGCCCA
Source organism: Porphyrio hochstetteri (assembly GCA_020800305.1). Classification (NCBI taxonomy): domain Eukaryota; kingdom Metazoa; phylum Chordata; class Aves; order Gruiformes; family Rallidae; genus Porphyrio; species Porphyrio hochstetteri. The sequence continues at coordinate 2,069,401 of CM036905.1, forward strand.
GGAGAGGGAATTAACCCTGTTATAGCCTGCAGAGGTCATGGAAGCTCAGCTAGCCCCTCCAGGGGATGTAAGAGACACCCTACCCCAAAATTAATCCCAACCTGAGAAGCAACAAGGATCCTCTGCTTCCCCTAGACTGATGTGGGCTGTAGGCAGCCTGCCAGAAACCCCCATAATAGACAAGGGAGGAGGAAAGCTATTATATGAAAGCCTAGGGGTAGATGGGCACCCAGGGGTGGAGAACGGAGCAGTTACCCCACTTATCAGACAGGGAAACAGGTTATGGCCTAAGGAATGTCCTTCCCCCACTCTTACTGTATAAATTGGGGTGTTAGTGGACCCTTTACCTAATTGCAGGCTACTTGGGGATCTCCTAAACTCAAATACACATTCACCTTACAGGACAGGAGGGAAAGCCTGCTGGGGGTGGTGGTGAGGGGGGTGCCCTTTGCTATAGGGCGCAGAAGGAAGCATCCCCTATGAGTTGGAAGAGGATTTGGGTGGGGGGCGAGGAAAGACATAGCCATGTCATAAGGTAGAAGGGCAAAGGACCCCCCAAGTCTGCAAGCGAGGTATTCCCCTTATGATAGGAGGGGGTTCGGCACAGCGGGAGGGAGGGAGTTTCCCTCCTAAGATGGAAGGGTGAGGGGTCCCCACAGCTTCCCCAGCACAGGGGGCAGAGCGTCCTCTAAAGCCCTGAGGTAAAATCTCCCTTATAAGACAGGGAACTGGCGGGGGGACCCCCTTTGAGAGCACCCACAGCCCACTGACAGGGCTTCAGCCCCCTGACAGGGCTTCAGCCCCTTACGGGAGGGCGGGGAAGGATCGCGGCTCCTACCGGCTGCAGGAGGCTGCTGAGGCGACCGCAGCGGGGGTGCTGTCTGCCGGAGGCGAGCGGCTGGCGCGGGCCTCGGCACTGACCCTGCCCCGTCTCCGCCGAGGGGGCTTCTGGCCGACGGGCTCTGCCTCCATGGGGACGTGTCGCACGGGGAAAGGCGGGCAGGGAACGGAGCTACGGAGCTGCGCCGCTCCTGCACAGCGGGTAATGGCGGCACCAGCAACGGCAGCGACCCGGCGGTTTGAAAATGGCGGCGCTCACGGCGGCGGCCAATCAGCGCGGCGGATGGGGCGCGTTGCTAGGAGACGCGGGGGCGGGGCAAGCGAGGGGCTCGGCTGTTGCAACCCACCCGCTCACCCCCCCCGAGCACAGCGCCCCCTAGCGTCCCGCGGGGTGGGAGGACCCCGGCTGAGGGGAAACTGAGGCACGGACTGAACCTAAGCTGGCCTAACGAACCCGGCCTAACCTGGCTGTGGTGGTGTGACCCTGGCTGCAAGGCAGACATCCACCAAAGCTGCTCTATCACTGCCCTTTGCAGCTGGGCAGGGGGGAAAATAGATATTGAGAGGCTCAGCAGTGGAGATAAGGGCAGGGAGAGATCATTCTGCAATCAGCATCATGGGCAGAACAGACTCAACCCAGAGTAAAGGACAGAAAACTCTCTAATTGATGACCCTGCCCTGCACCCCCAGTGACACCAGAGTTGGGTGATGAGAAGTGGGGCCAGATCTTAAAGCACCTCCCCCTACCCCTCCCTTCTCAGCAGACTGCACTTCAGTCAGGGTTTCGCTCCCTTTTTCCCCCCCTCTGTGGCTCAGGGAGGGGCAGGGACAGGGGAATGGGGGTTTGGGTCAGTTCCTCACAAGTTGTTTTCCTTCTTAGCTGGGGGAACATTCCTCCCACCCTTCCCCTGCTGCACCGTGGGGTCCCACCCATGGCAGACAGTCCTCCATGAGCTTCTCCAACAGGAGTCCTTTCCCATGGGGCTTCAGCTCCTCACCAACTGTCCCAGTGTGGGTCACTGCTATGGGGTACTCACTTTCAGGCTCAGACTGCTCCAGCCTGGTCCCCCATGGAGCCACAACCCCCCCAGCAAACATGCTCCAGTGTGGGTCGGTCTCTCCATGGGCTGCAGGTTTCACTGCTTCAACGCAGGCTTCCCAGCGGGTCACAGCGTCCTTCAGGTGTCTCCACCCACTCTGGCGTGGGGTCCTCCATGGGCTGTAGATGCGATCTCTGATCCCCGTCATTATCCATGGACTGCAGGGGGACAGTCTGCTTCACCATGGGCTCCATCAGCAGAGGGGTGGCAGCAGGGACAGGGAGGGGATTGTCCCTCTCTGCTCTGCCCTCCTGAGGCCCCAGCTGGAGTCCTGTGTCCAGAGCTGGGGCACCAACACAAGAAAGATGTGGGACTGTTGGAGAGGGGTCAGAGGAGCCACGGAGATGATCAGGGGGCTGGAGCAGCTCCCCTATGAAGAGAGGCTGAGGGAGCTGGGCTGGGTCAGCCTGGAGAAGAGAAGGCTGTGGGGGGACTTCATTGCAGCCTTCCAGTCCCTGAAGGGAGCAGAGGAACAGGAGGGGAATCAGCTTGTTAAAAGGCAGATAATGGCAGGACAAGGGGGATGGATTAAAGCTAAAGGAAGGAAGGTTTAGATTAGATATTAGGGGGAAGTTCTTTGCAGAGAGAGTGGTGAGGGGCTGGAACAGGCTGCCCAGAGAGGGGGTGGGTGCCCCATCCCTGGGGGTGTTCAGGGCCGGGTTGGCTGGGGCCCTGGGCAACCTTGTGTAGCTCCAGGCCTGGAGGTTGGTGTCCCTGCCTGTGGCAGGGGGGTTGGAGCTCTGTGATCCTTGGGGTCCCTTCCAACTCATACCATTCTATGATTCTATGATTCTCCACGGGCTGCAGGGGATTCTCTCTCTCCAGTACCCGAAGCGCCTCATCCCTCCCCTTTCTTCCCTGCCCTTGGTGCCTGCTCAGTTTCTCACACCTTCTCATTCCCGTCTCTGGTGTCAAAAAGTGTCTGCTTGCGGGTTTTTTCCTCCTCACTGTGATTCCCAGAGGCGCTGTGACCATCCCTGATGGGCTCGGCCTTGGTCAACATCAACTCCAGCCTTGAGCTGGCTGGTGTTTGCTCTGTGGGGCCTGCAGAGAGCTTCTGGCTGCTTCTTGCAGAACCCACCCCTTCAGCCCCCCTTCTCCACCAGCACCCAGCCACCCAAAACTACAACACTGACCTAACCTAACCTGACATAACCTCACTTAACTTGGCCTGGCCTACCCAAACCAGGCCTTTGCAAAACCACACAGAGCAAGAAGGAGGGATTTTCATCTCTCACTTGCAGGCATGGGGAGGGTGGGATCTCGCAGGCCGTGGTCTGTCACCCCTCAACCATGTGTAAACCATCTGTGGAGGGGTTTTCCATTCTGAGAAACACCTTGGCTAGACAGGCTTGGCTAGGAAACCCTGGGAATCGCCTTGAAAAGCAATTGGATTCCCTCACGGTTCCTGCCCTCCCACTCCAAGCAGTGCTTGGAGCAAGACGCCGGGTGAAAGTTGAGACATGCTCCTGTGAAGGCATCAGTCAGAAACGTGGCCCACTCGGCTGACATTTTTTCTTTTCCTCTGTTTCAGCCCTTTCCCTCTGTGGAAAGTGGCTATCCTGGAGGGGACGGCATCTCTCCCCTCATGAATCACAGAATCGCAGAGTCATAAGGATAGAAAAGACCTTCAAGATCATCCAGTCCAACCATCCCTGTCCTGTGCTAAACCAGATCACTGAGCACCTCATCTCCCTGGCTGGGAAACACCCCCAGGGCTGGGGACTCAGCCCCCTCCCTGGGCAGCCTGTGCCACAGCCCCACAACTCTGCCAGGGAAGAACTTTGCCCTCCCAGCTGAGCTGACCCTGCCCTGGGGCAGCTTGAGCCCATTGCCCCTTGTCCCATCTCCTGGCCCCTGGCTGAAGAGACCATTGCCCACCTCTCTGCACCCTCCTGGCAGGGCAGGGGAGGTGGGGAGGAGGTCTCCCCTCAGCCTCCTCTTCTCCAGGCTCAACACCCCCAGCTCCCTCAGCCGCTCCTCAGAGGATTTGCCCTCCAGCCCCTTCCCCAGCCTGGTTGCCCTTCTCTGGACTCGCTCCAGGACCTCAATGTCCTTCTGATGGTGAGGAGCCCAGAACTGGACCCAGCACTTGAGCTACAGCCTCCCCAGTGCCCAGTCCAGGGGCACAATCCCCTCCCCAGACCTACTGGCCACACTATTTCTGATACAAGCAAATGAAATAGCAGCCCTAATCATTCCTGTAAGAGAGTTTAGGGTTTATCATTGCATATAAATTGGAAATCTGCCTTTAGACCAGACAGCTTTGGCAGAAACACCTCGCTTTAATGATGCTGGCACCCCAGGCAGCTACACTGGCGTGGGATTTGGCAGTTTATCATGTTCATTTCTCTTGCAGGTTGATCTCACCTTCTGTGGAGCAGTTGGATGAAATAGGTTTGAAACCTATTAAACCCCCCCTCCATATGCACAAGGCATTTCACTGGCTTGGCTGTATTTTAGTAATGAATCAGCAATGGATTCTTCAGACACACTAAAAAACCAAGTCAACCTTTTGAAGTGGAACCTGCAGCTCCATTTAGAAAAGGAGGTGCCCCCTTCTTTAGGCTCAACACAGCAGCCTGCCAAAACGTTTAACATAACCATATGTGAGACAAAAGATGGGAAGGTCTTAGAAAAGCACTTGTGCTTCTATTTTGATAGGTACCATTGGGATGGGGGAGAGAATAAGCACCCCAAATACACCAGACTTACTCTCAGCTGAGTGGTGCCAGAGATGTCAGACTCAGCACTGATCCAATGCCAAAACTAAGGGAATTAATTCTGCTTATTTTCTCCTGCTGCAGACTTAACATGACAAAACTGCAACGGTTCTATTTTTGCTCAAACCTAAACAGTTTAGCAAGTTGTATTGCCTCACTTGGTATTTCATTTATATTGGCTTCCTCTCACTGATAGACATTCAGTTGCTTCACCTCTACCAGCCAAAACCTTTCAGTTCTTTCCAGTCTTTCTCCACAACTGTTTTCCACCCTGGAGACCTTGCTTGTTCAGCTGGACCTTGGTTTTCACAGCACCTATCCACAAACTGGTGTGTCCTCCTGATTTTGAAAAGATTCCAGTCTTTCAAGACCTCCTGGTCATTTTTTTTTTGGCATTCTGCAGTGGTTTTTCATTTCCCCACTGCATCCCTGAGCGTGTTCCCCCCTCCCAGGGCAGCAGGCAGTGAGCCATAGATTTATCAAATGACTTTTCCATCTAGTTGGAAAACTCGGCAGCAGACATTGGTGATCTGAGAGGTGCTTGTGGCAGGTCTTCTCTGCTCAAACTATAGGTAAATCATGCCTGATCAAGCTGATAGCCAGGGGTGCAGCAGTGCCAGACTCTTGACAGCATCTCCCTTCCCACTGGCAGGTGGCTCATTGTGAAAGGACAGTGGACACCAACCTGAATTTCACACAGACTCACCAGGTTGGAAAAGACCTTCAAGATCATCGAGTCCAACCATCCCTGTCCTGTGCTAAACCAGATCCCTGAGCACCTCATCTCCCCGGCTGGGAAACACCCCCAGGGCTGGGGACTCAGCCCCCTCCCTGGGCAGCCTGTGCCACAGCCCCACAACTCTGCCAGGGAAGAACTTTGCCCTCCCAGCTGAGCTGACCCTGCCCTGGGGCAGCTTGAGCCCATTGCCCCTTGTCCCATCTCCTGGCCCCTGGCTGAAGAGACCATCGCCCACCTCTCTGCACCCTCCTGGCAGGGCAGGGGAGGTGGGGAGAAGGTCTCCCCTCAGCCTCCTCTTCTCCAGGCTCAACACCCCCAGCTCCCTCAGCTGCTCCTCAGAGGATTTGCCCTCCAGCCCCTTCCCCAGCCTGGTTGCCCTTCTCTGGACTCGCTCCAGGACCTCAATGTCCTTCTGATGGTGAGGAGCCCAGAACTGGACCCAGCACTCGAGCTGCAGCCTCACCAGTGCCCAGTCCAGGGGCAACCATAATGAAACATGTTTGCTGGAGACCGTGGTACAAGGAAGGTCAGGTGGCAGTGGAAAGAGAGGAGCAGAGCAGGGAGGAGTAGACTGAAAATCAGAGTCACTGCTACCTTGCTCCAGGACAGTAGTCACGGGATCTGCTGAACCTCAAAGCATTTGCCACAGCCCAGAAGAGGGAAGAACCTCTCACTGTGGGCCACAGGATTCCTAGTGCAAACATTTTAGGCAAGCTGAGAAGCCAGCCCAGCTCAGGGATGATTTCATGCCTCTTGTAATACTCTTTATTAGTTTTCCACCAATTTTAGAATCATAGAACCATAGAATTGCCTTGGTTGGAAGGGACCCTTCAGATCATCAAGTCCAACCATCACCCTAACCTGCCAACCACCACTAAACCATGTGCCTAAGCACCACATCTAACCAATGTGGGTTTTGCTGTCTCTCCAGTGACTGTGAGCTCTGGTGCTGGATGGATGCTCTGGAAAGTTGCTTCTCTAGTCCTCTCTCACTAATGAAGGACCCAGAGGAGCTTGTTCATTTGCTTGGTTATGGGAACAGCTCCCCATGACTGGACCACAGGCATCACTTCAAGGCACCACTGCCCTGTCCATCTGTATCACACTTTATCCAGCAGAGATGGAAATGCAGAACCCCTGAGTAGGACTGGGGGGAGGCAAACCAAGATGCCCTGTGAAAGAAACCTCAACAGCAACGATTTCATCAGAGGAGCCAGAGGCTGCACAAGAAAACCCTTCCTGATGTTGAGGAGATGTGCCTCTCTCATTCCTCTCTTGGTCTGCTTCATGGCAGTGCCCATCAGGCTGGAGATATGGTGCCCAAGGGGGATGCCCAGCTTCTCATCACAGGCAGCTATGAGGGCAAGCACTGGGCAGGAGGGGTCTGTGACTCTGCTAATCAGCACATGAGCAAGAAGCTTCAGCTAGACACTCCAGCCTCACCCTGTGTCTTCTTCCCCTGATGTATGCATGAGGCTTCCCAGCTGCATAGCCCTGATAACTGCTGCTTGTGCTGTTTGCACGCTCACCAGAGCTTGGAATTTTACTCAGCATAAGTGGATTTAGGATGCTATATAAAGATATGATCTCAAAGTCAGGCATTCAGCTCAACATTGCGTGGTATAACCAACCTCTTTGGTGATGGTCAGGAGAGAAGCTCTGTCTTGCTTTGGGTCACATCCTGACTTTATGGCTGAGTCCCTGGTAGTGTCTGAGGCCACTGAAGATGGATTTGTGCAGGCCAGTGACCACTGAAGATTATGCCCACATGGTATCCACAAGGTCATAGAATCATAGAATGTGTTAGGTTGGAAGGGACCTTTAGAGGTCATCTAGTCCAACCCCCCTGCAGTGAGCAGGGACATCTTCACTAGAGCAGGGTGCTCAGAGCCCCATCCAGCCTGACCTGGAATGTCTCCAGGGATGGGGGCTCCATCGCCTCCTGGAAAACCTGGGCCAGTGATCCACCACCCTCAGAGGGAGGAACTTTTCCCTAATATCCAATGTAAATCTCCCCTTTTTTAGTTTAAAACCATCCCTCCTTGTCCTATTGCTCCCTGCTCTGGGAACAGTTCTTCCCCAGCTTCCTACAGGCACCTCTCAGGGACTGGAAGGGGCTATAAGGTCCCCCAGAGCCTTCTCTTCTCCAGGCTGAACCAGCCCAACTCTCCCAGCCTGGCTTCACAGCAGAGCTGCTCCAGCCCTTGGATCATGTCTGCGGCTCCTCTGGACACATTCCAACAGGTCCATGTCCTTCTTGTGCTGAGGGCTCCAGAGCTGGACCCAGCACTGCAGGTGAAGTCTCCCCTGAGCAGAGCAGAGGGGCAGAATCCCCCCTCTCTCCATCTGCTGGCCACACTCCTTGGGATGCAGCCCAGGATGGGGTTGGCCTTCTGGGCTGCAGATGCACATTGGTGGCTCATGTCCAGCTTCTCATCCATGAGTTCCCCCAAGTCCTTTTCCTCAGGGCTGCTTTCCAGCCCATCATCTCCTGACCTGTATGGATAACGAGGGTTGTCCCAACCCAGGGGCAGGACGCTGCACTTGGCTTTATTGAACCTCCTGAGGTTCCCCCCCTGGGCCCACTTCTCCAGCCTGTCCAGGTCTCATGGGTGGCACACAACTAAATTACAGACAGAGCACAGCCTCTCTGGGGCTTTCTAAGATGGTTGTGTGATGCTACAGCACCTACCCACTTGCAAATGCTCTCAGGGGTTGCAGAACAGTTTCTCTGCACTTTTTTGGGGGGGGGGGGTCATGAAGATCCAGAAGAGAGATTAAGTTTGAATTTTGCTCCATGCTCCATCTTCAAGGTCAGAAAACATTTTGCTCCAAGGAGAGCTTTTGCCTGCTAGGCTTTCTCCTCCTGACTCTCAGCAAGGAGCAGTAGAGACCCTATTGACCTAAATGGGATCCTGGTAGATGACAGGGTGGCCATGAGCCAGCAGTGTGCCCTGGGGGACAAGAAGGCCAATGGGATCCTGGGGAGCATCAAGAGGAGTGTGGCCAGAAGGTCAAAGGAGGGGATCCTCCCCCTCTGCTCTGCCCTGCTCAGGCCCCACCTGGAGTGTTGTGTCCAGTTCTGGGCTCCCTGGGATCAAAAAGACAGGGATCTCCTGGAGAGAGTCCAGAGGAGGCTGTGGAGATGATGAAAGGCCTGGAGCATCTCCCCTGTGAGGAAAGGCTGAGTGAGCTGGGGCTGTTCAGCCTGGAGAGAAGAAGCCTGAGAGGGGATCTGATCAATGGGGATCAATAGCTGAAGGGTGGGACACAGGGGGACATGGGCAGCCTCTTCTCAGGGTCTGTGGGGACAGGACAAGGGGTGATGGCCTCAAGTTGGAGCACAGGGAATTCCACACCAATATGCAGAAGAACTTCTTCATGGTGAGGGTGAGGGAGCCCTGGGACAGGCTGCCCAGGGGGTGTGGAGTCTCCTTCTCTGGAGAGATTCCAGCCCCATCTGGACACTGACCTGTGTGACCTGTCCTAGGGACCCTGCTTTGGCAGGGGGGTTGGATTGATGATCTCTGGAGGTCCCTTCCAACCCCTGTGACTCTGTGATTCCATGAAATGCCTGTCTTGTTAGGACTATTCCCTTTCAGAAAGATTTTTTTGGGCTTAAGCAGGGGATTAGTAACACATGCATTAAAGACCTGTGCTTCTCAAATGAGCAGGCTTAATTAGGCAGAGATTAAAGCAGGCTTCATTGCCACCCATCTCTTTCAGGATTCAGAGCGTCAAGTTATTTTGTAGAATTTTATGCACTTGGCAACGTTGCTCATTTAAGAGCTCACACCACTTGGAAAGGAGTTATCTGGAGGATTCAAGGCAGCTTAGACATTTATAGTGCCATAAAAGCTTAGGCCATAAATTGCACATGATTAGGGTGTGTGTCACCATCAGTACTTGGAGCCATTTAAAAAAAATACCCTCAACCTGCCTTGTATTTCCATCTAGGAAAAAAACAAACCACATAGAAAATAAGTGTCATAAAACTCTCCATGAAAATTATCCTTGCATTCCAGGTAGTCAGCAAGCATCAGGCTAGATAATGCATGTGGTTCACAGCCACCACAGGAGCTCTGCCAAGTGACACAGTCAACTCCTGAAAGGTTTCAGAGCTCTTCCATGAGGCTTAGGAGATACCCAAGGTGGCCAAGCTGCTGCTGAAAGCCTCCAGTGATGCCTCTCCCACATTTCCCTGTGCACAGCGTGCAGAATCAGTTCATTGGAGATAAATAAAAAATAAAAACAAAGCAAATTACTTTGGATCATCCAAGTCCATCTGCTCTTCCATCCTCAGGCCTTGCACCTTCTACAAACATTGTAGTTGGGTTTCTCTTGTGTTTTGTCTTAGCCTGAGACATGATCAAGGTAAAAAAGCCACTTTGAATCACAGAATTGTAGGGGTTGGAAGGGACCTCAAGAGATCATTTGGTCCAACCCCCTCCCAAAGCAGCTTCCCTGGGGCATATCAATAGCTCATTATTACAATTCCAACGTTCAGAATATGAAGGGAAAGGTGTTTTGCTTTTACATCCTCAAAACAGTTGTTTATGTAGGCTTAATGACAACATTTATCATTGTCAGAGCTTTAGGACCATTAGAAAAGCTCCATGAACTGCAAATAATCAGCACTGTCAGTCATCTACTCCCTTTGTCTGAGGGTCTTGCTCAAAACTCGGTTGTGCAGCACAGCAGGGGAACAGGTCTCCAGCTACAATGCTACAATGCCCTTTTGACACTGCTATGGATTTGATTTCAGCAGCTCCAAAACAATCCTCTTCCATAAGGGAGCAGGGCTATGTGCAGGAATGAGAAGATCCCACACAGCCAAGAACAGCCTGGACAATTGAATGTGTGTACCCATCTTTTCCAGCCACTCAACAGATCTCTGAGCACCAGGTATTCAGAAGAATCCCTGTAATTCAAATTAAGCCTCTGTGCTGAAATAGCCTATCATTCTTCTAAATCACTTCACAGAATCACAGACTCACAAGCTTGGAAAAGACCTTTAAGATCATCAAGTCCAACCATTCTCATCCTAAAATAAACCACATCCCTAAGTACCTCATCTACCCTTTTTTTAAACACCCCCAGGGCTGGGGACTCAGCCCCCTCCCTGGGCAGCCTGTGCCACAGCCCCACAACTCTGCCAGGGAAGAACTTTGCCCTCCCAGCTGAGCTGACCCTGCCCTGGGGCAGCTTGAGCCCATTGCCCCTTGTCCCATCTCCTGGCCCCTGGCTGAAGAGACCATCGCCCACCTCTCTGCACCCTCCTGGCAGGGCAGGGGAAGTGGGGAGAAGGTCTCCCCTCAGCCTCCTCTTCTCCAGGCTCAACACCCCCAGCTCCCTCAGCTGCTCCTCAGAGGATTTGCCCTCCAGCCCCTTCCCCAGCCTGGTTGCCCTTCTCTGCACTCGCTCCAGGACCTCAATGTCCTTCTGATGCTGAGGAGCCCAGAACTGGACCCAGCACTCGAGCTGCAGCCTCACCAGTGCCCAGTCCAGGGGCACAATCCCATCCCCAGACCAACTGGCCACACTGTTTTTGATACAAGCCAGGATGCCATTGGCCTTCTTGGCTGCCTGGACACACTGCTGGCTCGTGGTCAGTGTGAGATCACCCAACACCCCCAGGTCCTTCTGCCAGCAGCTCTCCAGCCAGTCTCCCCTCAGCCTGTAGCGCTGCTGGGAGTTGTTATGTCCCATGTGCAGCAGTCTTGACTGATGAGATGCTTTCAGCTTTGTGGACAGGGAAATGCAGGAGAGAGATGAAAAGGATTAAAAATGGATATCAGAAAGATGAAAAGAAAATGCTGAGCAGAAAGTTAGTTGCTTGGGGTCCTGCTGAACAATTGAAACCAAACCTACCCATCACCTGATGCTGATGTTGGACAACAGAGAAGGGCACGAGACAAACTGAGGGCAGTGAAATGCATTGAGGATTACTGAGTATGTAGAAACCACATGCAGTTTGGAAAGTCCCTGAGCTGAATAGACACTTCAGGGGATGTGTTAGAGACATTATCCCAACCATTTCCACTTCTCCAAGCAGCAGCTCCTGGCTGTGGTTGGGAGCAGGGCACCAGGAGGCAGACCTTTCCCTGACATACTGCAGCCACCCTGAATCTCCTTAAAGATTGTATGTCTGTCTTTCTTTGAGTTACTTTAGAAGAAAGCTTTTCCTTAAAGCATTTACCTCATTACTCCTAAGGCAATCCAAGGGAGAGGAGTCATAATAACCCTCTGCAACTGGAGAATAAATTAACATACATCCTCGTGCACTCGCTATTGCTGTAGTCTAACCAGGCTGCAAAGAAGCCTGTACCCCACAGCTGGTTCCTATCTGCTCCAGGGAACACAGAAGGAGAAGCACAGCTGTGCAGACACAAAGCCACAGAGCTTTCTCCCCACCCTTGGTTACGGGAATAGCTTTGAGGCAGAGCTGGTTTGGGGGAATACTGCTGGAACCGTGTTCCGCTGAAGTATGCGGTTCCACTCCGATCGAGACGTCTAGGAGAAGGGGATGGGTCTGCCAGGGTTTTATTTGGAAAGGAAAATGAGAGGAGAAGGGAGGGGGGGGAGGTGGGGGGGGAGATGTTGGAATGTCAAACATCCCGTTGTGATAACCTTGAAATGAAGGTTTTCAGTTTGAATCACTTTTTGATGTAGGTTTTAGTGTTACGACAGGGAATCCCAGACTCACAGAATCACAGGGGTTGGAAGGGACCTCCAGAGATCATCAGGTCCAACCCCCCTGCCAAAGCAGGGTCCCTAGGACAGGTCACACAGGTCGGTGTCCAGACAGGGCTGGAATATCTCCAGAGAAGGAGACTCCACACCCCCCTGGGCAGCCTGTCCCAGGGCTCCCTCACCCTCACTGGGAAGAAGTTCTTCCCCAGATTGGGGTGGAACTCCCTGTGCTCCAACTTGAGCCCATCGCCCCTTGTCCTGTCCCCACAGACACTGAGAAGAGGCTGCCCATGTCCCCCTGTGTCCCACCCTTCAGATATTGATCCCCATTGATCAGATCCCCTCTCAGTCTTCTTCTCTCCAGGCTGAACAGCCCCAGCTCACTCAGCCTTTCCTCACAGGGGAGATGCTCCAGGCCTTTCATCATCTCCACAGCCTCCTCTGGACTCTCTCCAGGAGATCCCTGTCTTTTTGATCCCAGGGAGCCCAGAACTGGACCCAATACTCTAGGTGGGGCCAAAATGTTCCTATGGGTGCCAAATACTTCTTTTGACAGCACTGTTTTAGCAGCTCATTTTTGTGGGGAGTTTAACTGAGTGTATCTGAACAGATCCCTTGCATCCAAACCCCTCCAGTGTCTCACACCACAAGGATGTGTTTGCAGATTGAGTTTGGCTGGAGCAAAATCCCTACTTTGGAGGGAGGGGTAGGAAACCATGTAAGCAAAACAAGTGGAGTTGTCCCTGCTTGTATCCTTCACGTGCATGAAGCAGAAAGGCTGACGCCAAGGCCAGGGAAGGAGCGGTGTAAAAACAAACCTTGCACAGACAGAAACACAGATGCACAGTGAAATGCTAGAGATATGCAGGCTAATGCTTGGATAAATCATCTCTGGTTATCAGTAACAGATGCCTGAGCTGAGGTTGGGGCCTCATCGCACGATAGATAAAGGGACAACTGCTATCACAGGAGCAGCACTTCAAAGTCAGCTCTGGCAAGCCTAAATTTGGGTAACGGTGGCCTGAGGCCTCCCTACAAGGAGAAGGGGGGGGTATCCAATGTATTAGTTGGCCCATCAACAAGTGGGGGCCCCTTGGGAGGTTCCTCATTTGCTCATCAGACTTGATGGCCACGCACCACGTGATGGCCACCAAAAGCCTTTTGAGGGTCACAATGGCCCCATGAGATATGTGATCACTGCTGGCTGAGCTTTGGGAACCAATGGCACAGGGCAAGTTCCTCCCTTGGTCTCAGGTTTTCCAAGGTCACAGGGGAGTTCCCATTAATGGCACCAGTGGCTTTATGCCTCTGGAGGACAACGGAGGCGAACGGAGACCTGCTGGGGAACGGGATCTGGCAGTTCAGGCTAAGGTGGAGGATTGGAGATCTCTAGGACTGTTGTTCTGTTCTGCATAGTGCTGAATGCACTTGAAAAGCCAACATCTGCCTTCGGGGGGGGGTGGGGGTGTGGAAAGTTGGCAGCTTTTACTCCCCAGGAAAAGGCATAATGAGAGCCAGTGGCTGGAAGCTGATCCTAGGGAAATTCACATGTGAAACAGGGAGCAAATTTAACTAGGTGAACAATTAAACATGGGAGCGAATTCTTTCTGAAATGCTGGGTTTTGGAACTACATGAATCACTATTTTTCAGTTCAGCCAACAAACCAGAAAACACTGAAAAATCCCGTATTTGGCTCAGCCTGAAGCAAAGTGAGATTTTTTTCCCCCCTCACTTTTTCCTGTTTCAGCAACACTAAAAAATTAGTATTAATTTAAAAAAATTAATATTCAATTAAATATTCTCTCTTCCCAGGGACAAACCCTTTTGATTCCTTGGGAGCTCCTCTAAGAAAAGCAAGTAACAGGCATAAAAGGTGACATTTAAGTGCTCTTCTTCAAAGCACCACAGCAAAAGCAGCACCTTCTCTGTCCCTCAGCAGCCTGGTGATCCAAGTGGTTGACCAGAGCGTGGCCACAGATCAGTTCCCTCCATCTCAGGACACTTATCCAGCATGTTTTGGGATGCCACCCACATCCTCATGGATAAGGATTTCCTCTGCAGAGGTGAACAGCGACAGGTCCCAGCCCATGTGGTGAGGACAGCAATAGGAAGAGCGAGGTGATGATATTTAGGAGGTGGGAGTGGGAAGGAGGCAGCAGCTGTGATGTCTGGCTATAAAAAGGCTGAGAGCTGCTGCAGCGGGTCCTCTTAGAGGGGGGTGGTCTCTGTCCTTCTCAGTGGTGATGTTCTAAATCTGTCTTGGAGCTGAGAACACAGGCGGGTTGTCTCTGTCACCACCCAAACATAGCACTTCACTCTTCTGCTTTCCAGCCCTCAAGAAAGATGGGAATCATCCCCAAAAGTTTTTTGACTTGGGGTTGAAGCAAACCCACATCTTTCAGTGAATAAATGCCTCGTGCTCTTCCTGATGTTCTCTTTTCTTATTGAGGAGCAGATTCCTCTTGGGAAGAGGAGATCTTGCCTGACTGGCAGGCTTGGTGCACACATTTGGGAAGCTCTTGGTTTAGGCCAGAAATTAATACCTTCTCTATACTCAGAGGCCAGTTTTATTCCCAGCAGAGGTTTGGAGGCCACGATGCTGACAGCAGCGTTTGCATGATGCTCTATCTAACAAAAGAACCCTGCCTGACCCAATTACAGCTGAATTCCCCCACTTCCAAAACAGGCACAGCTCTATGCCCAACCTGCTTGGCTTGAATTCCCTAAATCCATGGCATAGCCCCAAGCAGGAGCACAGTAATGCTCCTTCTGCCCTCAGAGGCAGAGGTTGGGCTGAACAAGTCAGTGAAGAAAAGCTCTTCCATAGATGCTTTCTTCCTCTGGGCCAGCTCATCTCTTTGTCCATCAAGGCTGCAGGCTTGTCCCTTGCCTTGGCAAAGCTGGGGGGCAAATATCCCCCCATCCTCCAGGCTCAGCTGAGCCCATACATGGTGCTGACAGTACAGAAGGAAATAAAGCTTCTCTAAGGAGATTAATCCTATGGCTGGGGATGCTCTTACAATCAGCTGGGTGCATACAGGTCCTTGGTGAGAGTGTTACTTTTGTCTCCTAAAAATACCTTGAGATGAACTTGGAACAGGTTGCTTGAGGACAGGTGAGTTCTGAATGCATTCAAGGATGAGAATACCCCTGTCTTCAGGTTCCTGCTCCAAGGGCTGAACACCTTCATGGTGAGTTGAAAGGTATCCCTTTCTTGAGGATGAACAAGTCCCACACTTCATAGAATCATAGAATGTGTTAGGTGGGAAGGGACCTTCCAAGCCCATCTAGTCCCACCCTGCAGTGAGCAGGGACACCTTCACTAGAGCAGGGTGCTCAGAGCCCCATCCAGCCTGACCTTGAATGACTCCAGGGATGGAGCCTACACCACCTCCTACGTCCTGTACTCCTAATCCAACCAGCTCAGCAATATATGCTGGACTTGGTCTGGTAAACTGTACCTTGTATGGGGGAGCTCAGCAAGCAGAGAGGGTCGAGAGGGTCTCACAAACACTGATCAGAGGAAAAACTCCCCATCCTTGACTGCTGGGCTGCACTCATGCTGACACAGGCACATGGTTATCTCCCTCAAGCCCAGAGCCCCCAGCCTGTTGTAGCTATGAACTAAAGAAGGTCTGGGAACCTTTCAATGGGAGAATGAAGAGGTAAAGAAGAGAATTAGTAAAGAAGTTATCAGTGATTGCTCTTGCCTACCTGCTGCTAGTAACCACACAGGCACTACTGAGGCTGGAGGGCAGAGCCAGTCTTAAAAGATGCACCTGCCCATTTGCAGGATGAGTCCAAAACTGACTCAAGACTTACTCAACTGTGTCCAAGACTGACTCAACTCATGTCAGGTCTCAGCAGGAGAGCAGAAAGAACCCTCAATGGCCAGCAGCTAAGGGGAACAGAGGCTCTGAGCCTACACCTGCACATCCCAGAGGTGCAAAAGTCCACAGGCTCCCACGAAGGTCATTGAGTGTATGGAACAAAGACCAAAAACTGGAGGATTGTATCTAAAAATAGACAAGATACATCATATCAGGGGAAGTGCTCTGAAGGGTGATAAGGGGAAGATGTTTCTTCTGGTTCAAGTGAATCACGTGAGGGCACACAAACTTCTCCAGAGTTCCCTTCTTTTTAGCCAAAGCCAAACCTTGGCATCTGTTTTTTATTTATATTTTTTCCCCCACTTGAGACTCTTTGAAAAACAAACCCCCCCCCCAATAAAAACCAACTATAAAATCTCACATTGCACTGCACCCAAAGTTTTATCACAGCAAAATAACTGGCTAGACACTCCCAGATCATTTTATCCCTTCCTATTCCTAGGGATGCAAAGGAAAAGGAGCTCTGCTCCTTTAAGCTAGCAGAAAAGCTTCTTTATATTCAGGTGGAGTCAAGACTTCCTGGGCTATAAAGTTGCAGGGAGAGGCAGGAGCAGCAGCTGTTTTGCTTAGATCTTAGCAAGCCTCCAGTCTCACCATGGTAAGAGCATGCCTTGTATATATGTTAACCTAAACTTAAAATCTAGATTGTGTGCTTTCCAAGTGTGCTGAGCTCAGCAACTTGCCTGCTCTCTTTCTCTCTCCCTCTTGGAGATGTTAATTCCAACCAGCTTTGTTTAATTGCCGATTACCTTATGGTTTATTGATTCAGAGTTTGCTCCTTATAAGGGAAAAGTGAGGGACTTGGTTGGAGGAGAGTTATTTAGGTGGCTCCTTACTGCTTTTCCCTCTGGGGCTGGAGCCCCTGAGGTGGGGTCTGTAGAGTTATAAACTTTCTATCTCCTTAATGCAACTTGGGGTTTGATTTTTTTTTTTTATTTTTGGGGTGGGGGAACAATGTATCTTGAGCCACAGCTATGTGATAACATAAAGTTTAAATTCTGATGCTGCTGGCTCTTCTCCCAAAGTTTTAACGCTTCCACCTCTCTCACTGCCACAGGGAACTAATGCAACTTGCAGAGACCTTTAGGGTGGGTTTTCTTCTTTAGGAGTCAGCTGCCATGTTGCCTTTGTCTGCTACAAACCCTTGGGACTAGCTATGAAATGAATCAAGTCCTCCACCACCACCACCACCACCCCCCCCTCCCCACAGCCCCCCATCCCTTCTAGCTTTTGAGTTGACTCTTTGCTCTAAAGAATTTGCAGCTGTGGAACTGGAGGGGATTGATCTGGTTACTATAAAAACTGCAGCCCTGAAGGCTGCAGGCTGAGGGTTATTGTAAGGAATAACCCAACTGTCACCTTATTGTGAAGGCAGAAGTATAACTTGTTGGGGGGGGGGGGGGGGGGGGAAATAATCTGCTGGTGTCCCCCTTTGCATGTTGCAAATGGAAGGAAAACTTCAAAGTCCCTCCTGGCCAGCCAGCTTTTGAACTGTTTTCCTTTTATCTGCTGACTTTTAGAGTCTGGCTTGGCTAGAAAACAGTTAAAACACTTACATGGTGTTTCCAATGGGAAAATCAGCTGGACAACAATAGCTGGAGTCTGTAAAATGCAGTTCATCTTATTTTTTTGGCAAATGGTGAAGATCTGGGACCTCAAAGAAGAAACCAACCCCCAAAACCCCAAACTTCCAGCAGATTTTTGGGGTGAACCTGCAGATAAACCCTCCACTTTCTTCCTTTCAGCAGCACCCCCCTGTTTTCTTTTTTTGAGGATTCCATTCCCCATGCTCTGGGCTGAAAATACCGGTGTCCCCTTGGAGCAGGTGCTGGGACTGGGGAGCTGGGAGAGGATAGTGAGTGGAGCAGCTGTCCCAGTTAGTGCTGGCGAAGCGGCTGTGGCGCTGACCTGTGGTGGGGAGCTATTGCAACCATCTTGCTGAGAGGGATGGGCAAATGGCAGCCAGCATTTCCCACATAGTGCAAATATCAACTCAGAGAGAGAGAAGGGACGTAAACACGAGCCTCTGCACCCACCCAGAACTGGTGGTGTTTGGCCAGCTGTGGGTAAAGGAGTTGGTGTCCATCTGTGGTACCAGGAGTGTTCATCCAGTTGGTGTCCAGCTTTATGGTGGGTGACCTGGGCACACAGTGGCTGTTGAGAGTTGCTTGAGGGGTAAGAAATGTCTTGGTGCAACCATATTTGGAGACTAAGATGGGAGAAATCATGTTTCATCCTTCTCCTGATGGCTTCTGCCACAAGTGGTTGGTGCCCAGGGCTGTCTAGCATTACTTAGAGGATGGTGACTCTCCAAGGATGGCTGTCCTCTGGCAGGGTGGTTATGTTTAGGGGTGTGCACACCCCCCTGAGGCAACTGAGCCATTTGTTATGCTCTGCTCAAGGTGGGCTGCTTGTAGCAGGGGAGCTGGGCTTCTCTGTGGAGACCCCCCCAGCTCTGGATAGGAATGGCTGGTGGTGTGAAATGAGGTGAGACTTGAACTAAGCTGCCCATCAACACTACAGCTAATGGGATCAATCATACTGCTTGCCATCCCCAGGTGGGATTGCCAGCTTCCTTTCATGGTGATCCCTTGGGAAGCAGCACTGCCCTGTGCTGTGCATCACAGTAATTGGGAGTCTAAGCTTGGGAGGTGGGACATGAGCCTCTGTCATAGCTGCAGCAGTGCTTTGATCCTGGGGTGGTGGAAACAGCAGGGATGCCAATTACCAGGGAAGCTTGCAACCATCAAAAGTCCCCAGAGAGTCTTTAGAAGACACCAGGTCCTCCAATACTGCCCTGGGGCTAGGTAGTGGCTCCTGGAGGGTGACCTGGTTAAATCAGGACACTGAGCCTCTTCCCAGGTGTCAGCCTACCCTGTTTCTGGCCCTGGGTGACAGCTGTTTTCCTGCTGTGGCTCCCAGCTTGGCTATGGGTTTCCCAAAATTGGCTTCTCCCTTCTTGGTGCAGAGCTGAAGGAACACATGGACCTGTTGTCCCTGATGCCCCATTGCTCTGGGACTCAGGGGACTGACAGCTGCTCCACTCCACCACAGGGCTAGTTGAGCACTGATTGAGGAGCCAGCACTGCTCAGATGCTTCCTGCCTCAGCGTGAAGCCCATCACCTCCTTCCTTCCTCCTCCCTGGGCTGGTAGAGCCCTTCCTAGGGATGCTCTGTGTGTGACTGTGTCCAGCTGTCCTGCAGATCATGGTTTGATCCTGGCTGTAATTCCCAGCGGTGGGAGGAAGCCGCCTGTTTCCCTCATCATCCCCAAGAACCGTGGGGGGCCAGCACTAAGTCACAGGATGTCTACAAACCACCTTAACAAGCTGTTTCCCCTTCCAGAGGGAATGCATTTCCATCCACATCGGGCAGGCTGGCGTGCAGATGGGCAACGCCTGCTGGGAGCTGTACTGCCTGGAGCATGGGATTCAGGCAGATGGGACCATCCCTGGCCCCAAGCAGGTGAAACCTCTGGAGCTGAAGTCTGAACAAGTGGATTCTTCCTTTGAGACCTTCTTCTGTGAGACAGCGTCTGGGAAGCACGTGCCCCGGGCGGTGTTCATAGACTTGGAGCCCACTGTCATCGGTAATAGTGGGGTGTTGGGGTGTCTTTTAACTGCGATTCCTCATCCTTTCTCCCTTGGGGCTTGTGGTGCTGTTCATATTGCTCACTCTGCTCTAGTATAACATCTTCAGCCATCAGGAGACAGAGCTTGTGCTTCCAAATGGACCTGAAGTGACAAACCCATTACTCTTACTACACTGACTTGTCTTTAGTTGATACACCCCCTTTTTTGTCTTGAGCAGAATCCTCAGGGGGTGTAAATTAACCTCATATTTGTTAACTTGCTCATATTGCCCACTCTGCTCCAGTAAAACATCTCCAGCCATCAGAAGGAGACAGAGCTTGTGCTTCCAAATGGACCTGAAGTGACAAACCCATTACTCTTACTACACTGACTTGTCTTTAGTTGATACACCCTTTTAAGGGACCTGCTGTCTTGAGCAGGATCCTCAGTGGGTGTAAATTAACCTTGTATTTGTTAACTTCAGTGTCTCTGAGCTGAACAGCATCATCCCATAATCCAGTGTGGCCCATCTGGTTTTAACCCTACCTGTGAAGCCCCTTTGGGTGCTACATATCTTGTGGTTCAGTGGAAACTGGGTGTCTTGCTACTGCAAGCTTTCTATGTCCCCTTCCAGCTCCAGCTTCTTCAGTGATCTCTGGGTGTTTGACTCAAATCATAGCATGCTGATTTGGGGTTCCAAAACCAGTTATCTTTTTGCTCAAGGAACTGGTGGAAATGACTCCCTGCGTTCATCTACCTGCTGCTCCCTTCTGTCCTTCTCCTGGGTGTTTGCTCCTATCTTCCCATCTAGGATGTGTGACTCATTATTTCATCTAATGGAAGGAATGTTTTGGCTACATTTAATTGTTAGGCACCTTATCAAAGCTCTAAATTGGGAATCTAGTGAGTGAGCCAGGAGACTATGAAATGCATCCAATATTGAGACTGAGTGGGTTTAAATACCTGCTGGAGATGTTGCCAACCTCATCAACTGCATGTAGCCTTGAGATACTGCTCCTAGTGCTTGTTGACTTAAGGTGCCCAAAGCTGGGTCAGATGCAGAATCATAGGGGTTGGAAGGGACCTCCAGAGATCATCAGGTCCAACCCCCTGCCAAAGCAGGGTCCCTAGGACGGGTCACACAGGGAGGTGCCCAGATGGGGTTGGAATATCTCCAGAGAAGGAGACTCCACACCCCCTGGGCAGCCTGTCCCAGGGCTCCCTCACCCTCACTGGGAAGAAGTTCTTCCCCACATTGGGGTGGAACTCCCTGTGTTCCAACTTGAGGCCATTGCCCCTTGTCCTGTCCTCACAGACACTGAGAAGAGGCTGCCCATGTCCCCCTGTGTCCCACCCTTCAGCTATTGATAACCATTGATCAGATCCTCTCTCAGGCTTCTTCTCTCCAGGCTGAACAGCCCCAGCTCACTCAGCCTTTCCTCACAGGGGAGATGCTCCAGGCCTTTCATCATCTCCGCAGCCTCCTCTGAACTCTCTCCAGGAGATCCCTGTCTTTTTTATCCCAGGGAGCCCAGAACTGGACACAACACTCCAGGTGGGGCCTGACCAGGGCAGAGCAGAGGGGGAGTACATCCAGCAGTAGCATCAATGCTGGAGGTACTCTGTCTCCTCTTCAGTGTGTTGTAGAGCAGAGGATGGAGGTGTTGCTTCCAGCCACCTCAAGGTGCTTTGCAACAAGAAGAAACACGAGGCACGTGTACTAACTGTAATCCTACAGTAATACTGGAAGCATAGACAGTGTTTGAACTCTCTAAGCCAAGTTACATTAGGATCTCAAGTTGGCTTCTGGGCAAAGGCTGAGGGGAGACCTTCTCCCCACCTCCCCTGCCCTGCCAGGAGGGTGCAGAGAGGTGGGCGATGGTCTCTCCAGCCAGGGGCCAGGAGATGGGACAAGGGGCAATGGGCTCAAGCTGCCCCAGGGCAGGGTCAGCTCAGCTGGGAGGGCAAAGTTCTTCCCTGGCAGAGTTGTGGGGCTGTGGCACAGGCTGCCCAGGGAGGGGGCTGAGTCCCCAGCCCTGGGGGTGTTTCCCAGCCGGGGAGATGAGGTGCTCAGGGATCTGGTTTAGCACAGGACAGGGATGGTTGGACTCAATGATCTTAAAGGTCTTTTCCAACCTTGGGATTCTGTGAAAGATGAAGGATGTATAGTAAGACCTTGACCAATTAGCTTGGATGGGGTTATTCTTACCCCTTCCACCATTCCCAGTCTGAACTAACCACGCTATGACCATCATCTCAGTGGGCTCCTGGTAGGTTTGCTTTGTGTTTCACTGTCACACCAATGTCCAGAACCTGTAACAACTGTGTGCTGCTCTCCATGACTGCTCCCTCTGTAGATGAGATCAGGACTGGGACCTACCATGGACTTTTCCACCCAGAGCAGCTCATCAGTGGCAAGGAAGATGCTGCCAACAACTATGCCCGGGGCCACTACACAATTGGGAAGGAGATCATAGACACTGTTCTCAGCAGAATTCGTAAAATGGTAAGAGATAAAAGGTTCAGTAAAGGAAGGGGCCATCTGAACCTGTCTATCTGACCTAAAAGCAACTGTTGTTGTCTGTCAGATGTGTATGAAGTGACACAGTGCTAGACCTGAAAGACAGAAGAGAAGGACAAGGGGGATGGAGTGAAGCTGGAGGAGGGAAGGTTTAGATTAGATATTAGGGAGAAGTTCTTTGCAGAGAGAGTGGTGAGGGGCTGGAACAGGCTGCCCAGAGAGGGGGTGGGTGCCCCATCCCTGGGGGTGTTCAAGGCCAGGTTGGATGGGGCCCTGGGCAAGGTTGTGTAGCTCCAGGCCTGGAGGTTGGTGGCCCTGCCTGTGGCAGGGGGGTTGGAGCTCTGTGATCCTTGGGGTCCCTTCCAACCCAGACCAGTCTGGGATTCTATGACTTGGTTGGACTTGATCTTAAAGGTCTCTTCCAGCCTAAATGATTCCATGACTTTTGACCACAGGGAAGGCACACCCTGTGTGTACAACTGCAGATATTAATTCCAGATAAAGAGTTGGTAGCCAGGCTGAGGAGACCAAACTCCATGTGTGATAGGAGTGAGGCAGGATTGTAGCAATGCACATGGATGCCTGTCAGTGAATCATAGAATCATAGAATGGGCTGGGTTGGAAGGGACCCCAAGGATCACAGAGCTCCAACCCCCCTGCCACAGGCAGGTGAAGTGGTTTTGAGATGTCTCCTAAGGGCCTAGGACCCATGTGCTGCCTCCCATGCCCTCTCAGGTGCCAAGGCATGCACTGGGCTGATAGTGGATCAATTTACTAACAGTTTCTGTCTCACCATGCAGAGCTACTTATGGCAGCTCCATGAAAATGCTACAACTGATCACATATCTACACTTAAGATGCTCAGTTGGGTGATACTCTGAGTGACTCCACTCTGGGGACTGGGTGCACTCTGACCAGTAACTGCTCAAAGCAGAATTCACTCCTTGTGTTATTTGGGATAGCTGCTCCAGTCCTTAACAGAGAGGTAAATATATTTTATTTCACTGCAGGCTGACCAGTGCAGTGGCCTCCAAGGGTTCCTGGTCTTCCACAGCTTTGGGGGAGGCACAGGCTCTGGCTTCACCTCCCTCCTCATGGAGCGGCTCTCTGTGGAGTACAACAAGAAGTCCAAGCTGGAATTCTCTGTGTACCCAGCCCCACAGGTCTCCACAGCAGTGGTGGAGCCCTACAACTCCATCCTCACCACCCACACCACGCTGGAGCACTCGGACTGCTCCTTCATGGTGGACAACGAAGCCATCTATGACATCTGCAACCGCAACCTGGACATCGAGCGTCCCACCTACACCAACCTCAACAGGCTGATTGGGCAGATAGTCTCATCAGTGACTGCTTCCCTGAGATTTAATGGTGCTCTGAACGTTGACCTGATTGAATTCCAAACCAACCTGGTGCCCTACCCACGGATACACTTCCCTCTCACCACCTATGCCCCCATCATCTCTGCAGAGAAGGCCTACCACGAGCAGCTGTCGGTGCCAGAGATCACCAACGCTTGCTTTGAGTTCTCCAACCAGATGGTGAAGTGTGACCCACGCCGGGGCAAGTACATGGCCTGCTGCCTGCTGTACCGGGGCGACGTGGTGCCCAAGGATGTCAACGCTGCCATCGCAGCCATCAAAACACGCCGCTCCATCCAGTTTGTGGACTGGTGCCCCACTGGTTTCAAGGTGGGTATCAACTACCAACCTCCCACGGTGGTGCCTGGGGGAGACCTGGCCAAGGTGCAGCGGGCTGTCTGCATGCTGAGCAACACCACGGCCATCGCCGAGGCCTGGGCCCGCCTGGACCACAAGTTTGACCTGATGTACGCCAAGCGAGCCTTTGTGCACTGGTACGTGGGGGAGGGCATGGAGGAGGGGGAGTTCTCCGAGGCCAGGGAGGACCTGGCTGCCCTGGAGAAGGATTATGAGGAGGTTGGAAGGGACTCAGCAGATGGAGAAGAAGATGAGGCTGATGAGGATGAGTATTAAACTGCAGCCTGTTCTTTAATGAAGCCGAACCTCAGATGACACACAAAACCCTCTGCCATCAGGCTAAACTGGTCCTTGAGTGCCTGGAGGTGCCAAAGGATTGTCCTGAACCTCAACCCAACGGTTTGACTCCTCATACCCTTCCTGCTTGCTCACAGCACACTTCTCTAGCATGGGTGTCCTGAGCTTTATCACACTGCTGTTTAGCCACGAGTGAAGCTGAATCCATGCCTGGCTTAGGTGGTGAGGATGCATCCTGCCTGGGCAGAGGAGAATCCTGGTTCCTAGTCCAGGGAAACATTGCAAGCTGCCTGCTTTTTTTGGCTGAAATGGCAAATTCTTGCTCTGGCTTTTACTGTAAAAGCACTTTTTAAACCAGAAATGTACCCCCTTCCACTTCCATGCAGCTCTCCTTTTGTATTTGAATAAAGACATTTCTTTCTTGCTCTGAGTTCTTGAGATTTAATCAGGGTCCTTCTGTGGGGGGAGGTCCTAATTCTCTCATGGGAGCACAGCAGCTGCTGCTGAGGCTGTGCTGGGGGCTGGCCATCTGTGAGGATCATCAACTGTAATTATTGCTGTGAGGGAAATGACTTCTATCTTGCAGGAAATTGTCTGTCTGGAGCTGGATGATGCTCTTACCTTCAAGAGCAGCCTAGAGGAAGTGTCTGGGAGCAGGCAGGGCCTCCCCAGTTTGACTAGATGGTGGTGCCTAGATAAAGAAGACTCCTTGGGTGGGTGTTTGCCTTCTCACCACCTCTGGTGAAGCTTGCTTGTTGCCTGAGCAAGTCCTGGAGGTTGGTGCTGTAGTCCTGACCTGCTCAGGTCTTGCTCAGGAGGTTCTGGATTTGGTGTGAAACCAGCTCCTGGGGTTGGAGTTTGCCCTGAGGACTACATGATAAGAACAAACAATGACATGCCCTGGGTAGTATATGGAGAGAGGGAGGGTTTGTGGCTGTGGTTTTGCATTGAGTCTCTCCTCACATCTTGAGTTTGTTTGGTGCCATAGTCCCACATCCATCCTTTATTTCAGTGTTGGGAATCTCTCAAACTGGAATCTGTCTCTTCCCTCCCCAGACCTCCTCCATGCTCTGTAGCTACATCTATCCTCTCCCCTGAAGAGAGGTGATGCTGGGGATATTCCCAAAGTAGTTCATGGGGAGGCACAGCCAGGGATGGGGGGCATTGCCATCTCCTGTGCTTGGGAGAAGGACATGGAAGGATTCTAAAGCTCAGTGTTGGCTACCTTTAGACTAAAACACTGGGGGTGCTGACAGCAGGGATGGGCCCCTAGGAAGATCCCTGTTTGCCTGAAGCTTCCTCTGTGTTCAGCTCACTACTGTGAGACTGCCTGAGCCAAAATGCTTTGCCATGCCCCATTGCTCCTGGGGAGGCTGAGGACCAGACTACCCTCTGAGGCTGGTCCTTCTGGGGTTATAAACTATCTCCTCCATCTAATGGGTCATCTCCATCTTCAGCTTTCCTGTGGTGATGAACCCAGTGAGACACCCCAAAGCTGGTTGCCCCAAAACTCATGGTGGTCATGGTCACTGGAGGTGGTCAATTTTTACCCCTGATTCCTGGAGATGGGGCTAATCCATCTCCTGGGTTTCCAGTTGGTTGTTTTAGGGCTGGCAATAACTCTCACAGGGAGGGGTGACTTCTCCATTTGCCAGAAATGAGATTGTTTGGGGCTCAAAGGTGCTTTATAAAGGAGCAGAGATGACTTCTGGCTCTGTGCCCCCAGGTAAATGGACTGGGAAAGTTTTCCCTTCAGAGTTGGGCATGATCCTCCTGGGGAAAGTGGTTATGGGGCTGCTTAGGAGGGGATGGGGCTGCAGCAATCTTCATCTGGGTGGGGGACAAACTATCTCCCTCCATCATCATTCCTGGGCCCAGCTGTGGGGTGTCACCCACACATGTTAGAAAGGATCCCACTGCCATTGCAAGCAGATGAGCCTGAAGCTCATGGCCATTCCCTAGAATGCTCTGATGGAGCTGTAATGATGTCAGATCACCAGGCAGGCCCATGCTGGGGCTGCAGAGATACACATGTCCCCCTGAAAGCTGAACTTTTCCCCCACTCCCCAGATAGAGGAAGAACTCATGTCCCCAACCTGACCAAAAGCTGGACTTTTCCCCCCACTCCCCAGCTAGAGAAGAGCTCACCCCATGCAGCTCTGCCTTCAAGAGCTGCTTGGCACACCACAAGATTTCAAATCAGAAGGAAAAAAAACCCACCCACTTTTGCCAAGCACGAGTCCTACACTCCAAGAATGCAGCATTCAACACCCCTGTAGAGATAAGCCTTGCCAGTGTCATGGAACCAGATGTGGCCTCAGGCCACCAGACTCTGGTTCCTGTGCCTCCCATCCCATATCCTCCATCCTATGGGCTGTGAGACCTACTTTGACAGTCCATCACAAGGAGAGCAGACTGTGAACCCCAAAATAAGACCCCTATCCCAGACCATCTGTGCCAAGCAGAAGAAAGACTCCCCCACACCAAAAAAACCCCAAGCAACCTGGCTGAGCACCCAGGAGGAGAAGGCAGAGCTGGTGTTGCACTTCCCTGAGCTCCTTCCTTTCTACTTTGTCCCCTTCCTCCTTTGCTTGGGCATCACTTTGGGGTCTACATCATCCCCCTGTGGAAATGCATTACCCAGCACATAAAGCTAGCTCTGGAGGTCCTGGGCCTCCAAACAAGGTGCAGGAGAGCTCCTTCCCTCTTCTGCAGTCATATTGCCAGCCCCACCAGTCCAAGCAGCCTTAGTCCCCCAGGCAGAGGACAGCTGGAGGTGAGACAGCCCCACAGGAGCTCCCACCTCATTGACTTTAGGAGACTGCCACCCACCAGGAGCTCAGCAAGTAGAGACAAGCTTTAATAAAGCCACCCCCTCCCCTTGCCTCAGGTTGTTTAAACCTTCCTCTAGTGCAACCCAGAGCCAACACTCAGACCTCCAGTTGCAGCCTGACTGCAGATCCAGCTTCCCCACCATATCCCACTCAGCTCCTTCTCTTGGATCAGTTACTGGGAGGAGAGTCCCCAGAGGAGAACTAACCTGTTCCAGGGAGGCTGCAGAGATGAAGTTACCCCCCCCCTTTTCAGCTCATTAACTCTTTAAATGACTTTTTTGGCCTCAGGTCTGGGTTTGCCTGGCAAGGTTTTGGTGGGCTACAGAGGTGGCTTCTCTGAGAAGCTGCTAGAAGCCTCCTCTATGTTCATTAGAGCCAATGGCCACCAGTAGCCAAGGCCAAGCCCACCAGTAATGGTGACAGGACCCCAGGATAGCACAGGTAAGAAGGGGAAAGAGTTGCTGCACAACAGTAATTTCAGCCAGGGAGAGGAAGGAGAAGATGGGAGAAACTTTGCAGACACCAAGGTCAGTGCAGAAGGTGCTCCAGGCACCAGAGCAGAGATTGCTCTGCAGCCCATGGAGGGCCCCATGTTGGAGCAGGTGGAGACACCTTGAAGGATGCTGTGACCCTGTGGGAAGCCCACATTGGAGCAAGATCCTGGCAGGACCTGCAGCCTGTAAGAGAGGCCCACATCAAAGCAGGTTTCCTGGGGGGGACTTGTGACCCCTTTGGTGACCAGGCTGGAGCAGTCTGGGCCTGAATGTCTGCACCCCATGGAAGCCATGCCATGAAGAGTTGTAGCCTGTGGGAAGGACTCACATTGGAGAAGTTCATAGAGGACTGTCTGCCCCATGCTGGAGCTGGGGCAGTGTGAGGAGTCCTCCCCCTGAGGAGGAGGGAGCAGAAGGAACAGCTTGTGAGGAACTGGCTCCAACTCCATTCCCCCTCTCCCCCTGTGCCAAGGAGAAGGAGGGAGAGAAATAGGGGATTAAGGTTGAGCCTGGGAAGAAGAGAGGTCTGGGAGAGGGATTTTAAGATATTATTTATTTCTCATTATCCTGCTGTTTTCCTACTCCAGGTTGAATCTTGGCCCATGGTGTTAACTGCTCAACTTTCCCTGCCCTTATCTCAGAACCTTTCATTATACATTTTTCCCCTTGACCAGATAAGAGGAGTGATAGACCAGCTCTGGGGGGCCCTTGGCCTCCAGCCAGGGTCAACCCACCAAAACTAGATCTTGCCCAGGGCATATGGCTCCATCACACTCACCCACTCCAGTAACTACAAGCAGGAAAGCCCAATGGGTAGGGTTGTAATCACAGACTGGGCTGGGTTGGAAGGGACCCCAAGGATCACAGAGCTCCAACCCCCCTGCCACAGGCAAGGACACCAACCTCCAGGCCTGAAGCTACACAAGGTTGCCCAGGGCCCCATCCAACCTGGCCTTGAACACCTCCAGGGATGGGGCACCCACCCCCTCTCTGGGCAGCCTGTTCCAGCCCCTCACCACTCTCTCTGTAAAAAACTTCCCCCTAATATCTCCTCTCACCCTTCCCTCCTCCAGCTTCACTCCAGCCCCCTTGTCCTGCCAGTCTCTGCCCTTGAACAAGCTGATTCCGCTCCTGTTCCTCTGCTCCCTTCAGGGACTGGAAGGCTGCAATGAGGTCCCCCCACAGCCTTCTCTTCTCCAGGCTGAACAAGCCCAGCTCCTTCAGAAACCACCCCCCATCATACCCCACCCCAAGCACCAACCATGAGCCAGTTAGGTGGCATCCAGACACAAGAGACCTTTTGCTAGTCACCCTTTATTCAATCAACATTGTACATACACAAAGTCACGACCAGAGATGCTCATGGCCGAGCTGCAATTCCCCAGTCACCTTCCCCTCAGCCCACAGCTCCCTTCTCCAGAAGGAACTGCAGGAATGTTACAAAAGGCTTTATCCACAGGTTATAGTATTACTCATACTCCTCTGCAGCTGCTGAGTCCCTTCCAACCTCCTCATAATCCTTCTCCAGGGCAGCCAGGTCCTCCCTGGCCTCAGAGAACTCCCCCTCCTCCATGCCCTCCCCCACGTACCAGTGCACAAAGGCTCGCTTGGCGTACATCAGGTCAAACTTGTGGTCCAGGCGGGCCCAGGCCTCGGCGATGGCCGTGGTGTTGCTCAGCATGCAGACAGCCCGCTGCACCTTGGCCAGGTCTCCCCCAGGCACCACCGTGGGAGGTTGGTAGTTGATACCCACCTTGAAACCAGTGGGGCACCAGTCCACAAACTGGATGGAGCGGCGTGTTTTGATGGCTGCGATGGCGGCGTTGACATCCTTGGGCACCACGTCGCCCCGGTACAGCAGGCAGCAGGCCATGTACTTGCCCCGGCGTGGGTCACACTTCACCATCTGGTTGGAGAACTCAAAGCAAGCGTTGGTGATCTCTGGCACCGACAGCTGCTCGTGGTAGGCCTTCTCTGCAGAGATGATGGGGGCATAGGTGGTGAGAGGGAAGTGTATCCGTGGGTAGGGCACCAGGTTGGTTTGGAATTCAGTCAGGTCAACGTTCAGAGCTCCATCAAATCTCAAGGAGGCAGTGATGGAGGAAACTATCTGCCCAATCAGCCTGTTGAGGTTGGTGTAGGTGGGACGCTCGATGTCCAGGTTGCGGTTGCAGATGTCATAGATGGCTTCGTTGTCCACCATGAAGGAGCAGTCCGAGTGCTCCAGCGTGGTGTGGGTGGTGAGGATGGAGTTGTAGGGCTCCACCACTGCTGTGGAGACCTGTGGGGCTGGGTACACAGAGAATTCCAGCTTGGACTTCTTGTTGTACTCCACAGAGAGCCGCTCCATGAGGAGGGAGGTGAAGCCAGAGCCTGTGCCTCCCCCAAAGCTGTGGAAGACCAGGAACCCTTGGAGGCCACTGCATTGCTCAGTCTGCAACACCAGGGAAAGGAGCAGAAGGACCAAGTTACTACAGTTACTCTTGTCTCATAGGACTAACAGCAAGCTGAATCACTCTTCAACCACCAAGTTTAAGGCCTTTTTACTCTTACTTTACACACACACCTTCCACTTTCACAGGTGAGACCTGTGAGACACCACAAGTGCAGCTGCTTTTAAGTTATCTCCTATTTTTGCAGGAAGAAAGGCCTAGCCTGAGAGTGTGGCATTGGGTCAGAGAGAAGCTCATGGTACCAGCAGTCAATGAGATGAACAGTTTGAAGGCTAGAAAAGGGGTTCCACCTAAATCAGGAGTATCTCAGTGTTATTACAGTTCTGTCATCCACGTGGGTGAAGCCTTATACTCCAGAAGCTACCAGACAAGGGAGAAGCTAGCCAGGAGCTGTGACCTGGGTAGGGGCATTGGAATAGATGACCTTTAAAGGTCCCTTCCAACTTCTGGAGTGCTGTGTCCAGATCTGGGGCCCCCAATACAAGAAAGATGTAGAACTGTTGGAGAGGGGTCAGAGGAGCCACAAAGATGATTAGAGGGCTGGAGCAGCTCCCCTATGAAGAGAGGCTGAGGGAGCTGGGCTTGTTCAGTCTGGAGAAGAGAAGGCTGTGGGGGGGACCTCATTGCAGCCTTCCAGTCCCTGAAGGGAGCTTATAAGCAGGAGGGGATTCAACTTTTTAAAAGGATAGACAATGACAGGACAAGGGGGAATGGATTAAAACTAAAGGAAGGAAGGTTTAGGTTAGATATTAGGGGGAAGTTCTTTGCAGAGAGAGTGGTGAGGGGCTGGAACAGGCTGCCCAGAGAGGGGGTGGGTGCCCCATCCCTGGGGGTGTTCAAGGCCAGGTTGGCTGGGGCCCTGGGCAACCTTGTGTAGCTCCAGGCCTGGAGGTTGGTGGCCCTGCCTGTGGCAGGGGGGTTGGAGCTGTGATCTTGGGGTCCCTTCCAACTCATACCATTCTATGATTCTAATGCATTCTGTGATTCTCTATTTAGCCCCTTGTTTTCCCCTCAAGTCCCAACCAGCAAGACATAGACCCACATGTGCCCCATCACGTTGCTCCAGATCACAGTAACATTGTAAAGCCAAAGATCAGATCCCTTGGCTCTTCCTCTCCCCCCAACCTCTTACATCATCTGATGGCCAGGGCAACAGCAACCATCCAGCTAATGCAGAAGACCCTCCCCAGAGTTATTACCATTTTACGAGCCCTGTCAACAACAGGGTCAATGATCTCCTTCCCAATGGTGTAGTGGCCCCGGGCATAGTTGTTGGCAGCATCTTCTTTGCCATTGATGAGCTGCTCTGGGTGGAAGAGCGTACGGTAGGTCCCAGTCCTGATCTCATCTGGAGGAAGTTGAGGTTTCATGAGTTTCACTGGCATAAGAGTCACCATTTTACCAAGTTCCTTGCACCAGTTTAGATCCAGTTTCACATGGAAGCTGGCAGCACCACCAGTATGCGACCAATACTAGACATCAGGTCAGAGAAGGTACTCTTCCCCCCACCCCCTCCAGGTTTGGAGGCCTTCCATGACTTACCAATGACAGTAGGTTCCAGGTCAACAAATATTGCTCTGGGCACATACTTCCCTGAGCCTGTCTCACTGAAGAAGGTCCCAAAGGAAGAATCTGCTTGCCCTGAGGCTGCATCAGGGATGATGCCATCTGGCTTGATCCCATGCTCCAGGCAGTACAGTTCCCAACAGGAATTGCCCATCTGGACACCAGCCTGGCCAATGTGGACAGAAATACACTCCCTCTGCACATGGATAGGAGAGAAGAGGAGGTGATGAATGTCCATCAAGGAATTACACTAGAACCAGCACTTTTAGATATCTTTATAGAGCACATGGCCAGCAGTCTGCAGACAGGAGGAGCTTCAGCCCAGCTTGGTGGCACCCACAGTATTTTATCCCTAGCAGGCATCCAAGATCTCCCTAACAGGCAAGAACTAAACATTAATCCTCAGAGAGAGGTTGTAACACCCCAATCTCTGCATCTGCATTGGTGGGAGGTTGTGGTAGGTCCCTCTGTACCTCAGCACTCATTATGTGGCTCCCCAGCCCTGTTCTCAGGAGCAGGCAACCAAACCCAGCTCTTGGGCCTACAACATGGTGGCTGTCAGGTCAAACTGCTCATGGCTTCTTCTCTTTGCTCTGCTGATCCTGCCTTTGGGCAAAAGGCAGGACAACCCTCCCCTATTACAGTTCTTCTGTCATCCATGTGGGTGAAGTCTTATCCTCCAGAAGCTACCAGACAAGGGAGAAGCTAGCCAGGAGCTGTGACCTGGGGCTCTCACCTTAGAGGGAGGGAATGATTCAGCCTGGCCAGCCTTAGACAGCAAACACTTCCCCACCATGCCCATCCCAGGGAGGCAGACACAAAACTCTTCTCAGCCAGCAGCAGAGAACCTCTACCTCTCTGATGGGAGAGGCCTGTCCTGGTGGGCTTCAAGTATTGATTATCAAAGCAGTTCCTTATTTCTGTTTAGGCTAGATCCAGCCATACAGGATCAGCTGGCTGGAGACAGCTAGAGAGGACCCAAGACAGGCTGGGTAGGGACAAATCCTCTGTCATCTCCATACAGGACTAGCAGTTGTCCCATGAAGCACCAGCTCTTGGCTTGGACCAAGGGAAGCATCCAGGTGCAGGAAGTATGGTTGAGTTGCTCAACGCCTTGACATGGGAGGCTGTGAAAACCAGGCTTCTGGGTCCAGAGAGACCAAATTAGGGACTTCTACTGCTGCTTATTAAGGAAGAGACTGACATCCATTGCAGGGATATGTGAGCTACAAGGTAGGAAAGTCCCAGCCTTAATCCCCAACACCAAGGCCAGAACAGGAACACTGGGACAACAGTCACCCTCTGCCTCAGCTTCACAGAAGCACCAGATGGGGACCTAGCTGAGTCTTGGACCAAATACCACCACTAAGACCTTCAAAATATCTTAATAGAGGAGAACAAGCAGCAGGTCTGAAGGCATTTCAGCAGGGTAGTCCTTCCAAAACCAAGAGAGGAACATCAGCCTTACAAGGCCAACCCAGCTCTGGAGACCAGCTCCCACACACAAGATCCATACTCTCAGGAGCACCTTCTTCAGGGCTCACATGATCTTCCAGAGCCCACAAACACTTCCACCCCCAAGGAAGCCCACAGTCAAGGGCAAGACACCTTCCCCCAGCTAAAAAGAAAAGCTACCCCCCAGCTCCATCCTGCTGCAGAGCTGTGAAGGACCAGCCCTGGCTACCAGAGGACAACCTCAAGCTCCAAAGAGACTCACCATGGCTCAGAACCTCCTAAGCAGCTGCTCCTCCTCACCACAATCACCACCACCTCACCAAGAACACACCCTGCTTGGCTCCCTCTTGGGCCTTTTATAGCAGGTAGAGCTGGGGTCTCTCCTAAAGGGCTCCATCCTCATGCCAGCACCTGCTGGAAAAGGGTTCAGGTGTTTCTGCCTTGGGAGGGATAGCCTTGTGGGGTAATCAAGGTGCTCTGAAGGGCTTCCACTTGCAGACCCATGAAGCCTGGAGTTTAAAGGCTGAGAGAGCTGGGGCTGTTCAGCCTGGAGAGAATCTAATCAATGGGGATCAATAGCTGAAGGGTGGGACACAGGGGGACATGGGCAGCCTCTTCTCAGTGTCTGTGGGGACAGGACAAGGGGTGATGGGCTCAAGTTGGGGCAGAGGGAGTTCCACCCCAATCTGGGGAAGAACTTCTTCCCAGTGAGGGTGAGGGAGCCCTGGGACAGGCTGCCTAGGGGGTGTGGAGTCTCCTTCTCTGGAGATATTCCAGATCCATCTGGACACCGACCTGTGTGACCTGTCCTAGGGACCCTGCTTTGGCAGGGGGGTTGGACCTGATGATCTCTGGAGGTCCCTTCCAGCCCCTGTGACTCTGTGATTCTGTGTTTCTGTGAGTCTGTGAGTCTGTGATATTCCATATCATACGACATCATGATCAGCATGCAAGCTGGGGGAGCTGCCTGGAGAGTGCCATGGCTTGGACACCAGTCAATGAGTGGTGAGCAATTGTGCTGTGAATCACTTGTTTTGTATATTATTTTATAATTATTATTGTTTCCTTCCTTTTCTGTCCTGTTCATCTGGTTTTGTCTCACAAGTTCTGCAGTTTCTTTTATTCTCCTCCCTGTCCCATTGTGGGGGAGTGAGTGGACAACCATGTGGTTATTTAGAGCTGCTTGCTGGGTTAAACCTTCTCAGAGCATGGCAGGACATCCCAGGAGCAAGGTTGGACATCCCAGGAGCAGGATTCTATGATTCTATCCCAAGAGGACATCCCAGGAGCAAGGTTGGACATCCCAGGAGCAGGATTCTATGATTCTATCCCAAGAGGACATCCCAGGAGCAAGGTTGGACACCCCAGAAGCAGGATTCTATGATTCTATCCCCAGAGTGGGGCAGGACACCCCAGGAGCAAGGTTGGACACTCCACGAGCAGGATTCTATGATTCTATCCCAAGACTGGAGCAGGACACCCCAGGAGCAAGGTTGGACACTCCACGAGCAGGATTCTATGATTCTATCCCAAGACTGGAGCAGGACATCCCAGGAGCAAGGTTGGACACCCCAGAAGCAGGATTCTATGATTCTATCCCAAGAGTGGGGCAGGACACCCCAGGAGCAAGGTTGGACATCCCAGGAGCAGGATTCTATGATTCTATCCCAAGAGTGGGGCAGGACATCCCAGGAGCAAGGTTGGACACCCCAGGAGCAGGATTCTATGATTCTATCCCAAGAGTGGGGCAGGACATCTCAGAAGTAGGGCAGGACATCCCAGGAGGAAGCTGTATCTGCAGCCCAGTGAATCTCCCCCACCCTGACTAGGGCTCAGCTTCTCATGTAACTCTCTGCAAGGACACCATGTTCCTGGTGCTCCCTGTGCTGAGGTGAACATGGGCTAAGTCTGACCATGGCCTCTGCTGGAAACTGGCTCCTATTTTCTAGCCACAACCCCATGGATGTGAACACAGGGACCTCCATGCACAGTGGGGGTGCATTTTTGGCCAGATGCTCAATGCCCATTGAGTCACACTGCCTGAATCCCTTCCTCAGCCAGATAGGCATGGGACCTTCTTGATCTCAGGATGGGGTTCAGGACCATCTGTCTTTGGGGTGTGTCTAAACCCCTGTAGCATCTTTGGTTCAGATGATGGAGGCCTTTGAGTACTGGCAAGTGGAGAAAGAGAAGGAGGATGAGTGGGTTCCTGGAGGTCAGGGAAGACCTGGCTGCTTGGGAGAAGGATTATGAAGAGGCTGGAAGGGACCTGGCTGTGGAAGCCAACAGAAGGATATGTTGGCCCAAGCGAGCCTGCAGTAGCTGTGCACCCATGCCTGAGCATACTGCTCTTCTGGAGTGGAATACTGAGAGCTTGGACTTAATTCCTGCATGAAAGGGCAGGAAAGAACAAAGCACAGAATCATAGAATCCCAGACTGGGCTGGGTTGGAAGGGACCCCAAGGATCACAGAGCTCCAACCCCCCTGCCACAGGCAGGGCCACCAACCTCCAGGCCTGGAGCTACACAAGGTTGCCCAGGGCCCCAGCCAACCTGGCCTTGAACACCCCCAGGGATGGGGCACCCACCCCCTCTCTGGGCAGCCTGTTCCAGCCCCTCATCACTCTCTCTGCAAAGAACTTCCCCCTAATATCTCATCTAACCCTTCCCTCCTCCAGCTTCACTCCATCCCCCTTGTTCCCCTGAATCCTCACCTGGCTTTTACAAACCAGCACATTTCCCCCCCCAGACAACAAGGGTGTCCTTCCCAAGCACTGGGCCACCTCAGCTCTGTGTGCTCCCAGACCCAGGTGGCAGCTGATGGAGGTTTCAGTGCTCCTATTTCCACCCAACTTCCTCAGGAAATCTGGCTGCTCCAACCTCCGCCTGGGCCTCAGCCCCTCCGAGCAACCCCCGGTCTCTCTTGGCAGAGGTTGAGAAAGAGGATTTATTTTGGAAGGTTTTCTCCAAGCCAGTGCTGGGTGTGGGGGAGAGAACCCCATGGGTACACAGCTGTGGAGGGAGGAGGATCTCTGTTTTCCCTATCACTCCCTGTGGCTGGTGTCTGCTGTCCTCATCTCAGCTTGGCACATGAAAGCACAGCCTGCTGTCAGGAAGCACCTGGGCTCATCTGCCCCTGGACTGGGCACTGGGGAGGCTGCACCTCGAGTGCTGGGCCCAGTTCTGGGCTCCTCAGCATCAGAAGGACATTGAGTGAGTCCAGAGAAGGGCAACCAGGCTGGGGAAGGGGCTGGAGGGCAAATCCTCTGAGGAGCAGCTGAGGGAGCTGGGGGTTAGGCCGCCCCAGCACAGGGCAGAGCGGGACAATCCCCTCCCTGGCCCGGCTGGCCGTGCCGTGCTGGATGCACCTCAGGGTAGGGTTGGCCCTCCTGGCTGCCTGGGCACACCGCTGGCTCATGGGTAACTCACTGTCCACCACGACCCCCAAATCCCCCTCAGCACAGCTGGCCTCCAGCCTCTCACCCACCCAGGCTGGATGCACAGCCAGGGCTGCCCCTCCCCAGGGGCAGAAGCTGATTGTATTACAACGTTGCTGAAAAGCTAATTAAGAAGTGGCTAAAGCCAAGGTAAGAGGATGTGAAGGAGGATATAGACCCACTGAGTATTGTATGAGAAGATGACCACTTAATAACGCAACCTCAAAGAAATCAAACCAATGGAAAGTGGGACCCCAGATCTTGATATTGCTGTTATTAGCCCAAGCTGTTGTGTGAGCGCTGGGGAAGTGAGACAGTAAGAGTGTAATTGCCCAGTGGTTTCTTTGTTTGGGGCTCTCTTCAGATGCACCCAGATCAAGCTACTATAAAAGCTATTTTTATAGAAGAATCTACCCTTTAGATTGCTGATTCATCAGAATCATAGAATCTCAGACTGGTCTGGGTTGGAAGGGACCCCAAGGATCACAGAGCTCCAACCCCCCTGCCACAGGCAGGGCCACCAACCTCCAGGCCTGGAGCTACACAAGGTTGCCCAGGGCCCCATCCAACCTGGCCTTGAACACCCCCAGGGATGGGGCACCCACCCCCTCTCTGGGCAGCCTGTTCCAGCCCCTCACCACTCTCTCTGTAAAAAACTTCCCCCTAATATCCAATGTAAACCTTCCTTCCTTTAGCTTTAATCCATCCCCCTTGTCCTGCCATTATCTACCCTTTTAAAAAGCTGATTCCCCTCCTGTTCCTCTGCTCCCTTCAGGGACTGGAAGGCTGCAATGAGGTCCCCCCACAGCCTTCTCTTCTCCAGGCTGACCCAGCCCAGCTCCCTCAGCCTCTCTTCATAGGGGAGCTGCTCCAGCCCCCTGATCATCTTCATGGCTCCTCTGACCCCTCTCCAACAGTCCCACATCTTCCTTGTGTTGGGCCCCAGCTCTGGACACAGGACTCCAGCTGGGGCCTCAGGAGGGCAGAGCAGAGAGGGACAATCCCCTCCCTGTCCCTGCTGCCACCCCTCTGCTGATGGAGCTCAGGATCCCATCGCCCTTCCCAGCTGCAAGAGCACACTGCTGGCTCAGGTGAATCTTCTCACCCCCCAGAACCCCCAGGTCCTTCTCAGCAGGGCTGCTCTCCAGGAGCTCTTCTCCCAGGCTGGATCTGTGGCTGGGATTCTTCCAGCCCAAGTGCAACACCTCACACTTCTCAGTGTTGAACCTCATGAGGTTCAGGAATCTGGTCAGACCCTGGTATGGTGGCTGGCATTCCTGGTATGGTGGCTGGCATTCCTGGTAGGGTGGCTGGCATGGTATAAAATGCAAGAGGAGTTCATTGCACAGAGATGCTGTGGGCATCTTGGTGTGTTGCCACCAGAGATGTGTGCTAAGAGGGGAAGATGCTGTAAGGCTTAGTGTCTTCTTTTGTTTCTGCTTGGGTTGAATTTGGGTCCTGAGTCCCCAGGCTGTGGAGGCTGGGAGCCTTGGCTACCTAAGCATGGACTTGCTGGGGCTGAATTCAACTGTGTTGCCTCCTTTGAGTGCCCAGTGGTGTAGCAGGGAGATGCCTCCAGATACATCCCAGCAGATGACTAGTGGGCCCATCTGCCAACCCTTCAACCAGAGAACTGCTTCACTTTAAATTCCCACCAGAAGTGCTGCCAAGGCCATGACCTGGCTGGAGCTGGTGGGAGCAGCTTTGCTCCTCTTGGCAAATGTCTCCTGGGGAAGGAGAGCCAAATTTGTCTCCACCTCCCATTCTTGCTCCATGCAGGGATGGAGGCCAAGAGGTGGGGTTTCATCTGGGTGCTAGGCTGGGACATGAAGGGAAAGGGAGATTTGGAGGAAGGGATAAATAGACCAAGATGAAGGGGTTGGAGCTAGGTGATCTGAAGCTCAACAGAGGGTTGAAGAGGGTGAGGTGAAAGGGGATGGTCTGTGTGTGGGGACCTGAAGCCCCATGGCTGGTATAGAGGTCTACTAAGAAAGGGAGAGTGGTGGAGGGGTGGGCAGGGGTAGATTGAGCAACGTGGACAGACCCCATGGAGGTGGGTCTGGAGCAGTCAGGGAAGCACCTGCAACCCTTGGAGCTCAAACTCACCTGAGGCCATGGAGTGGCCCTGGCCAGGGCTACCCCATGTCCAGGAGATGCTCACTAAAGGCAATGTGGGTGAGGAGGTTGACATCAGCCTCAGTCTCAGTCGTGACTGCTGAAGGTGCTGGTTGGGAATGGGCTGGTTCCAAGGTGACCTTAAAACCTAGAGTGTCTCCAGCAGGAGAAACTGGGAAATCCCTCTTGAGGTCCCCTGACCAGTCTTACTTTTCCCTTCCCAATGCAGTGCTGACTGTGTGTAGGGACAGCTTGTGTATGGGCACTTGGGAGAGAGTAGGGTCTGGACTATGGTGGGGACGGGGCTGTGAAGTTGAGATGGAGGGGAGTTTTGGAAAGGCTACAGGCCCAGACAGACCTGACCAAACACCCAGTGGAGGCGATGGGAGAACAAAGCATTAGGAAACTCAAGAGATCATAGCTTTAATAAGTGACCTTCCTGAGGTGACACATCCTCTTGTCCTGTTATGGACACGAGCCTCTTCCCTATGTGTGGAAATGTCCAGGAGGAGGGATGGAGGAGATTGGGAAGGAGAGAAAGAGGAAGAAGAGATATGAAAGCTAGGTAGCTCTATGGGTCAAAAATATACAACACTGATATCATACACCCCCATCAGTCCCCTCTGGCTGGCAGGCTGGGGTCGGGTGGTGGCCCCAAGCAGCCAAACCTACTCCGAGTCCCCCCTGCCCCGCGGAGGGTCACTTCCTCCGTCCGATTTGGGCCATGAGGTGTGCGTTGGCAGCAGCCTTCGCCCTCAAGTTCTTGGCTTTGGCGATATTGAAGAGGATGTTCATGATGTTGGTGGGGACATCGAGGGAGAGGGTGACCTTGGTGCGGCGGTCGCTCTTGGCCCGGTTTTGGTAGGTCTTCCCTTTCACCTGTGCTTGAGAGACGTATTTGTAATGGCCTTCCCCTGGGAATGTCCTTTTCCCCATCTCTTCATCCACCACGTCTTCCCCTTCCTCCTCCTCCTCCTCTTCCTCCTCCTCAGAAGCTTCTTCTGGCGACGGGGAGTCGAGGCCGCGCTTGTCCAAGATGGCGTTTTCCTCTGGGCTGCTCTTGCGGGCCTCGGCCAAGGCTGCGTTGAGGCAGCTGAAGATGGAGGCTGTGTTGTAGAAGCAGAGAGCCCGGCTGGTCTCAGCGGCGCAGAGGAGGGCGAGGAGGAGCAGCAGCCTGGTGTGGGGCATCGTGGTGGCCTGGCTGGTGGAGACAATAAGGGGAAGGTAGAGATGGGCATGAGCTTCCCATGGGGCACAGGGCAAAGCACCACTGTCTCCCCGTTCTCCCACGTCCTGTGGAACTGGGTTCCTCTCCCAGGTTCTCTGCACTTTTGGGTTTACCTCCCATTCTCCTCTATCCCTTCTAATGCTTTGGGCAGTTAGGAATGGGACATAACAACCCCCAGCAGTGCTACAGGCTTGGGGGAGACTGGCTGGAGAGCTGTCAGGCAGAGAAGGACCTGGGGGTGTTGGGTGACTGCAGACTGAATATGAGCCAGCAGTGTGCCCAGGGGGCCAGGAAGGCCAAGGGCATCCTGGCTTGTGTCAGAGCCAGCGTGGCCAGTAGGTCTGGGGAGGGGATTGTGCCCCTGGACTGGGCACTGGGGAGGCTGCAGCTCGAGTGCTGGGTCCAGTTCTGGGCTCCTCAGCATCAGAAGGACATTGAGGTCCTGGAGCGAGTCCAGAGAAGGGCAACCAGGCTGGGGAAGGGGCTGGAGGGCAAATCCTCTGAGGAGCAGCTGAGGGAGCTGGGGGTGTTGAGCCTGGAGAAGAGGAGGCTGAGGGGAGACCTTCTCCCCACCTCCCCTGCCCTGCCAGGAGGGTGCAGAGAGGTGGGCGATGGTCTCTTCAGCCAGGGGCCAGGAGATGGGACAAGGGGCAATGGGCTCAAGCTGCCCCAGGGCAGGGTCAGCTCAGCTGGGAGGGCAAAGTTCTTCACTGAAAGGGTTATTGGGCACTGGAACAGGCTGCCCAGGGAGGGGGCTGAGTCCCCAGCCCTGGGGGTGTTTCCCAGCCGGGGAGATGAGGTGCTCAGGGATCTGGTTCAGCACAGGACAGGGACGGTTGGACTCGATGATCTTCAAGGTCTTTCCCAACCTTGTGATGCTGTGACAGCTCAAGGACCTGGAGTCGAGCTGCCATTCCCAATCTTCGGGCCCCATCTTGTGGCAGTCACATCTCATGACAAGTCCTGGCTGGGTGGGGGACACTCCCCACCCCGGGGTGCGGGACCCTTCCTGGGACTGGGACCTCACCGCAGTTTGGGGGCTGTGAGCTGCTCGGTTATTTCCCATGGGGAGGGGGGAATGGAGGGGCCGAGGAGGCTGGGAAAACCCCTGGGAAGCTGCTGCAGAGCGGGATGGCTCCTGAGAGTCTCCGTGGACATCTGTGTGTCGGGGCTGGGGATGGAGGCTCTGCCTCACTGTTCGAGGGGCTGTTGGGTGTGTGGAGGGGGAGATGTCCTCAGACCTATCCAAAAATCAAATCAACCCCCCCTTGTCCCCAGGAGCTGTCACCCTGTGCCCTTCTGCCACTGAGCTGCCCACCTTGAAGCTGTGGTCAGCCCTTCGCTGTCCCTTGGATGGAGAGACCAGGACAGGTCGTACAGGTAGGATTGGAGGGAGCTGCTCCATTTCCCCCCCAAAAAAATCCCCACAGAGTCTCCCCCAGACCACAACCATCCCCTTAACTCTGCCCTGGGTGTGGATGGGAGAGGAAGGACATGCAACAGCCACAGCACAACCCAGGCAGCACCGGTAAAGCCATCACCATAGGATGGGGCAGCAAACCCTTCCCAGTCACATGCTCCCCTGTGGCAGGGCAATTCAAGGCCCCAAAATCTCCTTCCTTCAGCCCCAAATCAGACATCTAAACCCTGGGATTTCTTATTTCTTTGCTAAAGCTCAGCAGGACCAACATCTTTCACCCCCAAACCTCCTCCTCTGCAGCTGCATAGCAGAGAACGGGGGAACTCAGGGCATGAAATTAGCAATAATTAAATTTCTCACCCCTACCTGCAGCTCCTGCTTTCCTGGGGATGCTCTTCAGCCCCTGAGCTGCTGGATGGAGAGCAGGAGGATGTTTAAAAGCCCTTTGCAGAGGTGGCACGTAGGGTGGGAGAGAGCTGAGCTAGTTTGAGGTACTGCTGCCCTCTCCAGAGCTGTGGAGCAGCATCTCTACCTCACCTCTCCCCGACAGCTATTTCACAACAGCCTGAAATGGGTGGCTTGGCCCCACAGCCAGCTGGGGCTTTTTTCTGCTTAGCAAAACTCTTTGGGGACCTCAGCTGAGTGAGGGGAAAGGGAGAGCAAAGGGAGAAGAGGGGGGGAAACAACCCTGTATCCCCACCCAGCGCCTGGTTTCCTGGTCCTTGGCTGTGGGATGGGATATCCTGGCTAAAAAAATAATAAAAAAAGTAAAGAATCAAGGCAAAACAGCGAATAAAAAGGGGAAAAAAAGGAAGAAGCAGCTTCTGGGTGTGCTGGAGAAGAGCAAAAGCTGATATTTTGGGTTGGGTCTTTGTGGGGTGGGTTCTTTTTCCTGGGGTTATTGTGCCCCAGCATGCTAGAAAGCTGGTTTGGGGTTGGTTTTGGATAAGAAAGCAAGCTGGAACTGGGTTTTCCTCTCCCCCTTCACCCCCTGCCAAAGAAATAAAAGCAAGACAAGAAGAAAGAACCACCTGCAGCGGATCTGAGGAAGCTGGAGTTCAACATGCTGCTGCCGGAGGGTGACCCGTGGGTGCCGTTCCTGAGGGTGGGAATTGTCTGGATGCCTTTTGATCTATTTACAGGCACGATCAATTCACAGCAGCAGGACTATTTCTAGGGGCTGAAGAGCTGCCTCTCGGCTTTAGAAGAGGAAAAGTAAACTCCTCTGGCAAGGCAAGGCTGCAAACTGGGGACAAACTGGGTTTGCTGGTTCCCACAGGCTCTGCAGCAGCAGCGGCATCGGATTAAGTTCATTCTTTTCCCCCAGCATAAAAAAAAAAAGTAAGTCTGGAATGAAATCATGTCATGGATGAGACTTGTTGGCTTTAAAATCTTCTTTTCTCTCTGGTACCACCTCCACTTTCCTGATGAATCTCTCCTGAGGATGCTGATTCCCAGGGCTCGGAGATTCAAGCTGACCCTGTGGGGATGGGGCTGTGCTCTCTTCTCTCCCCCCTCCATCATCCCTTTAACCACAGCAATGATTTATCCCCCTACTTTTCATTCTCCTAAGATTCCCAAGCCCTTCCCATGCTGCCCAGCCTGACCTGCCTTTAAAAATTGCTTTAATGATTAAAAAAAGGGAGATATTTAGTTAGGAGGGATGATGGGGAGAGTCTCTTGAAGCTGCTTTTCCCCTCTCCTGCCTTTTCCTTTCTTCCAGAGAAGTGTGGAACCTGCTTTTTCCCAGGAAAACACTGCAAGATTTCAAGTTTGTGCCAAATGAAGCTGGTTGCTGGATAAGAAATGAAATCCAGGGGCACTCACCTGGGTAGTCCTTGGTGGTCGGGATGGGAAGGGGTTGCTGCAGACTCACTCTGAGGAGAGATGCATCAGGTTTGTTCCCCTGAACTTCTGCACCCTGCCTTTTCTTTTATTGTTATTGAGAGGGCTGTGGTGTATTTCCCCCCCCCCCCTTCTCTCTATGGAAACGCTTTTCCCCTCCCTGGTGTATATATATCTATAAAAAAGGAGAGATCACGGGGTTTGAGTCGTAACTCCAGACGTGGAGCCTTCGTTTGGGGGATGATTTCATTACCATGAAATCAGAGGGAAGCTGGCAACGTCACGGGGGCTGAGCTGCCTCTCCCCATTCAGAAGGGAAAGAAAAAGCTGGGGGGGTAGGGGGAAGGTTGTGTGGGAGCAGAAAAAAAAAAGACTTCAGAACCTGACAGCATCCCAAAAAAGAGGTGTCACCAAGGCTGGGGCTTTGCAGGACCATGCAGACATGCTTCCCCCTCACCCTTCTCCTCCAGGTAGCCACTTGGTGGGAGGATATTTTAAATGCAAAGGTTTTTATGTCCCCTCCAAGGATGCTTGCTGGGGCTTTCAGTGTTGATGGATGTGTTTCTTCTTGAAGAGTAGGGATGGGGCAGCATCTCAGCAGGGATTTACCCCCCCAGGGATGTGCTCATAACCTCCACTGCCAGCAGGTATGTGCTTGGCTGATCACATTGCTGTGCCCTCTGCCTGGTTTCCCATCTCTGGGGGGGGTTTCTCCTTCCATGCAAGCAGAGAAACCCCCAGAAGGTTGAAATTTTAAGGAGCTTCTTCCAGGATGTGGAAGAAGAAGGGGATAAGGATAATGTGTGTCTTAAAAAAACCCTCACAAAAACACCACCCCAAGCTCCCCAAACCCACTGAGGTCCAGCAGAATGAACTCAAATTGCCCCAAGACAGCAGACAGGCAGCAAAACCCAAATCTGGTGTCCCAGCACCACCCTGGTCCTGGAGTGGTCAGAGAGAGAAGTCTTCTGCAATGCCCCATGGTGCAAGTTTGGAAGCAAGAGTGTGTTGTGCTACAAAGAGGATGGGGATGGAGATGTCCTGGCTGGAAATAGGAGTTGTTCCATGTAATCCTGGTCTGAGACACTCAGAGGAATCAGGTCTTTGGTGGAAGGTCTCTGCAATGGCCACTGTAGATTTACAGCTGGGCTGGGTGCTGCTGGTGGCTCCAGGACACTGCTTGGCCTGTGTGGTTATCAGAGCTCCCCTCTGAAGCCTGCTTTGAAATGCCATCAAGCTGATGGTGTGCAGTTATCCCTGGGAAGGGAAAAAGGTGGGAAAAACCCCTCTGAGCTCCACTCCAAGAGGTAACAGCAGCCAATAGTGACCCTGGAGGGGCTCTGAGTTAGGATGAGGAGATCGTCTTGCTCCTGGACCACACCAGTGATGGTTACAGCTGCTCCTGTGGAGAAAAGGAGCCATGACCATGGGTATTCTTTGATGAGCATCTTTAAGATTCTCACCCAGCCCCTGCAGATGCTGACCACTGTCTGAGAGGCAGTGACTGGTAATGGTGAGAGGTCCCCTTTGGATTCAGTCCTGGGCAGAGCGTGTTCTCCTTCACCACCTCCACACGTTGGCAGAGACACATCAGGATCCACTGCTCAGCAATTCACCCCTCTCTCATTTTTATTTGAAGCTTTCATCTCCTGGACTGACCTTTTCTTCTCCCATCTTTCACTGACACCTCAAAGGTGGTTTGGTTACCCAAAGCTTTGGAGCCTTTGGTTGTAGTTTTGGGTGAGCAAACCCACTTTCAGACTTCAGTGGGTGGGAAACTACATTACAGGGGCAGCAAGAGTGAAGGAAATCACTGCCTGACCCCCTGTTCTTGCTTCTCTTCCTCTGGCAAACCCTTGTGGGACCCTTTATTGCAGAGGGACGAGGTGTCTCTAAGGGTTTCATGGTCCCTGGAGCTGATGCAACCACATGCACTGTGGTGAGGAAGCTGTGCTAGATGAGAACTATGTCCAACCCATCCCCTGTGGTGGAGACCCATGAAGAATTATTTCCCCTTGTGCTCTTTGCAGATGTGTGAG
Source organism: Porphyrio hochstetteri (assembly GCA_020800305.1). Taxonomy (NCBI): domain Eukaryota; kingdom Metazoa; phylum Chordata; class Aves; order Gruiformes; family Rallidae; genus Porphyrio; species Porphyrio hochstetteri. Next base: position 2,114,381 of record CM036905.1, read on the forward strand.
TGCTGATCTTCATCAGCCTTTGGCTTCTCCCTGCTGGATTTATCTCCTGCCTTCTCTTGACCTCTGAGGGGTAAGGAGGGCTTGAGTCTGCACTGTTACCCCTTGGCTTCATCAGTGTTGCTGGACCAGGTGACATGGCAGGCCAGGCTCTGCATCTTGGCAGAAGGCATCTAAAGCTCTTTAAAGTCTATGCAACTCCTTAGGTGGTGTTAAGTTCCACCCAGCTTTGGCTCAACCCAGGTTTGACTACCCATGGAAGAAGGCTTTGTGCCTTGGGTGGACAGTGAGGGCTTCTGCCAGCATTTCCCTCCTCTTGTGCCTCCTTGGAGAGATGTGTTTTGCATCCTTTTTCTTCCTGAGGGCTGCAGATGTTGTTTGTAGTCCTTTTGGAAAGCTCAGATGTGTTTTGCATCCTCTCTCTTCCTGAGGGCTGCAGATGTTGTGTGTAGTCCTTGTGGAAAGCTCAGGAGACCATTGTACACTGGTGCAGGCTGCTGATAGCCCTGCATGCTTCAGAGAAGGTTAGGAACCCCCCTCCCTTGATTTTGTTGGTCTGGGGATGGAAGAAGGGGAATTAGTGTGTAAATACATGTGGGGTGGGAGCTCTGAGTGCTGACCTGGCCAACGGGTGCTTCATGAAAGGTTTGTGTTGGCTCATAAAGTGGGTCCCCTCTGGCTACTAGAGAGGGGTGACACCATCCCTGCCTCGACTTCACATCCCATTGGGGTGGAGGACACTTCTAAAGGGTGAGGGTAACCACTGGGAATGCCTCTGGTAGCACTTTGGACTCAACTGTCACCTGCTCAGAGGAGACCAGCTGAAGACATGGAAAGGTTTTTGCTTCTGGCATGGGGCATGGGTCTGGCAGTCACTGTCCCCAAAGGCAGGATAAAACAGGAACCACAGAAATCAAGGCCTGGTGCACACCTCTGATGCAAGGACCTGGTGTCCCTGGCCACCCCCCAGGAGTTTTGGATCTTCAGGACAAAACTGAAGCCCCCTTATTGCCAAAATCCCTGGGAACCTGTGATGCAGGTACTTGGGGAAGGGAATGTAGGTTTAGGGGGAGGCATGATGTCCAAGTAGATTGATTACAAGCTCACTCTTTCCCAGAGGTGATGGGGCCTTTCACTTATTTCAGCTTATCTTCAAAGCCAATTAAACTATATGAAGACCATAGGTGGGGAGGGGGTAAGGTTTATTTAGCTGCATCCATGCAAGTGATGGCTGCTCCACCTCTGCAACCATCCTGTCCCTTGTGGTGGGGTGGTTGTCCTCTTCCACTGAAGTTTTCTTGAGTTTGGTGGGAGAGCATGTGTGATGGAGGGAGAACATGGGAGCAGGCTGGCCCCAGAGGTTGTGTGTGCTCTGGATGGTGGGAAATGGGGTGTTCAGCTCTTCCTGGCTGCAACAAGATGACTTGGGAGTGGTGGGAAAGGTCTTATTCACATGCCAGGAGGTCCTGTGGGACCCTGAGGAGGTGTTTGGTTAGGGTTGACCCTTTTTGACTGAATTGGGTGGAAGTGGATCCCAAAGGTCTCGTGGGACACTAGGGCACAAGAGCAGGCTGAAAGGAAGGAGTTCTGCTCAGCACAATGCTTTCCCTAGGGGAAAAGGCAGGCTGGAGACAGATCATCCTCATGGCTGCAAAGGTGGAAAGCAACCAAGACAACACTAAAAACCCACTACAATGGAAGGAATGGCATAATCCCCCTCAAAAGTGAATCCTGCTGCCTGAATGACCCATGTATCATGGAGTCACAGAATCCCAAGGTTGGAAAAGATCTTCAAGATCATGAAGTCCAACCATCCCTGTCCTGTGCTGAACCAGATCCCTGAACACCTCATCTCCCCCAGGGCTGGGGACTCAGCCCCCTCCCTGGGCAGCCTGTGCCACAGCCCCACAACTCTGCCAGGGAAGAACTTTGCCCTCCCAGCTGAGCTGACCCTGCCCTGGGGCAGCTTGAGCCCATTGCCCCTTGTCCCATCTCCTGGCCCCTGGCTGAAGAGACCATCGCCCACCTCTCTGCACCCTCCTGGCAGGGCAGGGGAGGTGGGGAGAAGGTCTCCCCTCAGCCTCCTCTTCTCCAGGCTCAACACCCCCAGCTCCCTCAGCTGCTCCTCAGACGATTTGCCCTCCAGCCCCTTCCCCAGCCTGGTTGCCCTTCTCTGGACTCGCTCCAGCACCTCAATGTCCTTCTGATGCTGAGGAGCCCAGAACTGGACCCAGCACTCGAGCTGCAGCCTCCCCAGTGCCCAGTCCAGGGGCACAATCCCCTCCCCAGACCTACTGGCCACACTGGCTCTGACACAAGCCAGGATGCCTTTGGCCTTCCTGGCCCCCGGGCACACTGCTGGCTCCTGGTTGGGCTGAGGTCACCCAACACCCCCAGGTCCTTCTCCCAGCAGCTCTCCAGCCAGTCTCCCCCAGCCTGTAGCACTGCAGGGGGTTATTATATCCCATGTGCAGCACTCTTCACTTGGCATAAATATGTTTTTTTTATTTTTTAATATTTTTTTCTCACCATCAGACAACAAAAAGTACCTGAGAGAGAAGCTGGAGCACAGAGGTGAATGATTTTCCCATCATCCAGCAGGTCACTGCTGGAGCCAGGCAGTGCCAACCATCTCCATCTCCTGAGCAGATCCTAGGCCAGATTTTGATGCTTTATTTCCCCATAAAATGCTTTGCTGGAGGAGGGGTCAGTGCAGGACAGCATCCTCACAGGAGGCACATGAACACGCCAGACATGGAGTCTTCACGGTGATTTTATTAGGGGAAAATAGGGAAGAGAAAGCAGCAGCTAAGAAAGGAAGATGAAAGAAGCCAAGTTGCCTGGTTCATCCCTGTCAGTCTGCTGTAAAAGCACACTGGGCTGTTTCAGCTGCTTCAGAGAAGATCCCTGCTTCAGAGTTTGTTTTTACAGGGGATCAGAGAGGAGATTTTCCTGCTAAATCGAGAGGTTCCAGCATGAAAATCACCCTAGGTTGCCCTGTAGAAGGAAGGAGCCATGCTATGAACATCCTGGAGCACCCATAAGAGCTGCCTGGTGGCAGAGGGGACTGAAACTCCTGAAGTTTATCCCTAAATTAACCAAACTTAGAGAAACCACAGACTTGATCACGAGCATCCTCGTGTGTCTCCCTCCCTCGTGCGTCCGTCTCTCCAGGAGCAGGACACCTTCCCATCTCTCTGCAGCCTGCCCTCGCTCTCCCAGAGCTCAATTTCCTCTTGTGAATCATCATTTAAAGCCCAAATGTGGGCAGCTGAGAGAGGATGTTATTAAAGTTTCATTGCTACAACCATTCCTCTGCTGGGAAAAGGAAGACGTGGCGATTTGTGCTCGTTATCACACCAGAAGACTTGAAAGCCAAAAAGAAACCCCACCAGCACCCCAAATACCAGCACAGAAGTTTTGCCTGGCCCCAGGGAGGGAAAGGGAATGTGATGTGAAGTCCTGTTTGGACCTTCCAGGGCTGGAATTGCAGAGAAGTAGGATGTGGGTCCATAGATGGGCAGGAGGGAGCTTTCTGATTTGCCTTGTCCTTTCTTTAATAACCTCTGAGAGTCAATTTGCATCTTCAAGGCTGCAGAGGGAGGATGATCTTGCTGTGATAGGAGCTTGCCCATCCCTGTAACCCTACAGCAAACCCTTTCTCCCACCAGAGGCTGATTTTTGGTGGGTTCCTCTTCCCTGTCGCCCCATTTTGGGGGTGACTTTCAGGCCTTCCAACAGCTCAGCAGCAGTGAGTCCCTGCATATCCCTCCAAGGTCATAGAATCATAGAATCCCAGACTGCTCTGGGTTGGAAGGGACCCCAAGGATTACAGAGCTCCAACCCCCCTGCCACAGGCAGGGCCACCAACCTCCAGGCCTGGAGCTACACAAGGTTGCCCAGGGCCCCAGCCAACCTGGCCTTGAAGGTGGCTGCATACCTTGGAAAGTTTTGAGCCAGGACCTTGGTAGAGAGAGGAGAGGAGCTGGGAACATGGAATTTGTTAGTTTTTCAAGGATTGGATTGTTTTTTTCCTACTTTCTTGCCCCTTTTCCACTTTCTTGGGTCTCTTGCTGCTGCTGCTGCTGTGGCCTGGTCACAGGGGATGTACAGCCCTTGTTGTACACAAAGCACTTGGCTGCTGTATCAAGCAGTTGCCCACCCCACCTTCAGAGGTTCATGTTCCTGGCAATTAATTAGCTCTGCTTTGAGCTTTTGATGATGCAAATGCAGTATCAGGAAGCCTCTTTGGGATAAGATGGGCTGGGGCTGTTTTGCAGATTGCTGGATATGCTTCTCCAAGAACCTCTTGGGCCAAACCCAAAGACCAACTTAGCACTCAAGAGCTTTCAGGCATGAAGTAAAGCTCTGCTCTTGATGCCTTTCCTCCAAAGGAAGAGAAGAAAAGAAGGCAATGAGGTAGAGAAAATAATCTGAAATCCTCCAGCTTGTCTTCCCCAAGTGTTTGCTGCTATGTTTTTATCTGCCATCTCTCTGTTGCACCTCCTACCCCTTCTCCAAAGAGGTGTTTGCACCTACCTGTCCACATGGTATGTGCCTGAAGCTACGTGGGCATCACATCTCTGGTTGGAAGGAAACATCTAAAATCAAGCAAAAAGGGTAAGGGGAGGCAGCAGGGGTAAGGATCCCACATGCAGGAGTGATGCTGGCCTTGGGGTGTTTACCCTGACAGTGGGTCTACACATAAAACCTGCTTATATACCATGGAGTAAAGTATAAAAAGAGCTGCTTCTCCTTTCCCAGCTTCTGTAAGGAGGGATTATTCCCTCTGGTGAGGCCACAGCAGCTGGGCAAGGCAGGTGGAAGAGTCATTGCTGAAGAAATGCAATGGTTGCTTCTCAACAGATGGGTTATATTGCTCCTCCAGCTTTTCTTTGTCACCAGGATCAAGGCTGTGTGTTGACCCCTTGGCTTCCTGATCCATTAAGAGGTCCTCAGGGTGGTTTCTGGGGCAGGGTGGGACACATCTAGGGGATGCAGGATGCATTGGTGGGGCTCGGGGTGCTGGATGAAGGGATACCCTGAGGCAGGAGATGGGTGAGGAGCTCATCCAGAGGAAGCCTGAGGGTTCAAATGGGATTTACTGGGGTGGTTTGGGGTGCAAAAAATGGGACAGGAACAGACAGCCTACAGCAGCTCCCACAGGACCACATGCTGCCTGATGGGGAGAGTTTAGAATCATAGAATCCCAGACTGGTCTGGGTTGGAAGGGACCCCAAGGACCACAGAGCTCCAACCCCCCTGCCACAGGCAGGGCCACCAACCTCCAGGCCTGGAGCTACACAAGGTTGCCCAGGGCCCCATCTAACCTGGCCTTGAACACCCCCAGGGATGGGGCACCCACCCCCTCTCTGGGCAGCCTGGTCCAGCCCCTCACCACTCTCTCTGCAAAGAACTTCCCCCTAAGATCTCATCTAAACCTTCCTTCCTTTAGCTTTGATTCATCCCCCTTGTCCTGCCAGTCTCTGCCCTTGAACAAGCTGATTCCCCTCCTGTTCCTCTGCTCCCTTCAGGGACTGGAAGGCTGCAATGAGGTCCCCCCACAGCCTTCTCTTCTCCAGGCTGACCCAGCCCAGCTCCCTCAGCCTCTCTTCATAGGGGAGCTGCTCCAGCCCCCTGATCATCTTCGTGGCTCCTCTGACCCCTCTCCAACAGCCCCACATCTTTCTTGTGTTGGAGCCCCAGCTTCTCCTCAGTTTTCCCCCTAACCCACACAGCCACGATGTCAGGGGCAAATTCACCCCCATTTTCACTCCTGCTTATCCCAGCTTGGACAGGCAAATCTGCCTTCCTGGCACAGAAGGTTTTTTCCAAGCTTTATCAACATCTTTTCCCTCCTTCTCAAGGGTGGTGTGACTGTTGGGGTTGCAGTTCCACCCCCTGGACGTTGGCAAGGGATAGTGTTCACCAGAGGCCTCTCAGCAGGGCTGGCAGGAGGCTGTATATAGCAATACAGTGATGTAGCAATTGCTATTGCTCCAAAAAAGTGATGGATAGCACCCAAAAAGTCTGTGGACAGCACGAAACCTTCCAATGCCTCCCACAGAGCCTGAGCACAGAGGATGGGGTGGAAGGGGTTTTGCAAGATGGACTTGCTGGTGCTCAGGTCCAGCCCTGCATGAACTCGCAGCCGTTCGCCTTGGTGGCATCTCCAGAGCCCAAATTACTCCTGCTCTAAAAATACCACGTAATTAATTAACCTAGCTGAGCACAATCAGGCTGGTTAGATGATGATGAACTTTGTTGTTGTTGCTTTTGACTCCTGCAGTAGCAGGGGCAGGGGCTCCTGTCAGCTCCCACCCAAACAGCTTGTCCGCTCCAATATGCTGGGTGCAGCCAGAGGATGCTGGATGATGCTCAGGACCCTGCTGTCAGTGCTGGTGACCATTTCAGGGATTGTATCATTATCAAATTACTAAATTACCCCAGCCCAGCTTCTTCATCTCTTGCCATCCATTTTCCTTTGTCAAGGTTGCTAAGGAACTGCCCGTGGACATTGGATGTTGTGATGAGGTGAGTTTCTCCTCTCTGCGTCTCCTTGCAAGGATTTGCTGGCTGGATGAACAAGAAACCCCCTCCTGTGAAGGGACTGAGCGTGCTCAAGCTATGGGTGTGTGTAGATAGAATCATAGACTGGCATGGGTTGGAAGGGACCCCAAGGATCACAGAGCTCCAACCCCCTGCCACAGGCAGGGCCACCAACCTCCAGGTCTGGAGCTACACAAGGTTGCCCAGGGCCCCAGCCAACCTGGCCTTGAACACCCCCAGGGATGGGGCACCCACCCCCTCTCTGGGCAGCCTGTTCCAGCCCCTCACCACTCTTTCTGTAGATACAGACCCATGGGCTCAGCTCTGGAGCTGTGTGATACATACAAAACGAGTGATGGATGTCACCCCTGCTCCAAGATCTCCTCCTGCTTTGCAGACTCCAGGAGGATTTGTGAATCACAGACTCACAGAATCACAGGGGTTGGAAGGGACCTCCAGAGATCATCAGGTCCCTAGGACAGGTCACACAGGTCGGTGTCCAGATGGGGCTGGAATATCTCCAGAGAAGGAGACTCCACACCCCCCTGGGCAGCCTGTCCCAGGGCACCCTCACCCTCACCATGAAGAAGTTCTTCCCCACATTGGGGTGGAACTCCCTGTGCTCCAACTTGAGCCCATCGCCCCTTGTCCTGTCCCCACAGATACTGAGAAGAGGCTGCCCATGTCCCCCTGTGTCCCACCCTTCAGATATTGATCCCCATTGATCAGATCCCCTCTCAGGCTTCTCCTCTCCAGGCTGAACAGTCCCAGCTCACTCAGCCTTTCCTCACAGGGGAGATGCTCCAGGCCTTTCATCATCTTCACAGCCTCCTCTGGACTCTCTCCAGGAGATGCCTGTCTTTTTTATCCCAGGGAGCCCAGAACTGGACACAACACTCCAGGTGGGGCCTGAGCAGGGCAGAGCAGAGGGGGAGGATCCCCTCCTTTGACCTGCTGGCCACACTCCTCTTGATGCCCCCCAGGATCCCATTGGCCTTCTTGGGCCCCCAGGGCACACTGCTGGCTCATGGCCACCCTGTCACCCACCAGGACCCCCAGGTCCTTCTCCACAGAGCTCCTCTCCAGCAGGTCACCCCCAGCCTGTACTGATACAGACAGTTATTCCTCCCCAGGTGCCAGACTCTCCACTTGCTTTTGTTGAATTTCATTAGGTTTCTCCCTGCTCAGCTCTCCAGCCTGTCCAGGTCTCTCTGGATGGCAGCACAGTGTTATGTGCATGAAGGCTCCAGCTTATCACATCCCCAGGGGCTGATGAATCGATGCTCTTTGCTTTCTAAGGCCGTTCTCCAACGTGTGTTCAGGAATCTTCTGTGTCCACGCTGTCTGGAGCCGCCCCAGCTCCCTGCGCCTGGAAAGCAGTCGGCTTGCCAGCAATTCGTTCAGCCCTAAAAGTCTCTTCCCCCCACCAACCCTTCTCCCAACCCTGCAATCAAATAATTTCAAGAAACTCAATTAGAGTGACATGACATTTCCAAGGAAACACCGAGGAGTCATAATTCCGGTAATATTTTGGCCCTGCCAAAGTGCTTCAGATGGCAAATCAATAGGAAACATTTAAGGCCAGATGGATTAAAAAATATATATATATATAATCAAGTTATCAATTTCCCATTAAGCCCAAGCTCCCAGAGCACTGATGGGAAATTCAAGCTGCATTGAGGTTTAATAAAAGCAAGTGTAAAGTCTTGCACCTGGGGAGGAATAACTGTCAGTATCAGTACAGGCTGGGGGTGAGCTGCTGGAGAAGAGCTCTGTGGAGAAGGACCTGGGGGTCCTGGTGGGTGACAGGGTGGCCATGAGCCAGCAGTGTGCCCTGGGGGCTAAGAGAGCCAATGGGATCCTGGGGGGCATCAAGAGGAGTGTGGCCAGCAGGTCAAAGGAGGGGATCCTCCCCCTCTGCTCTGCCCTGGTCAGGCCCCACCTGGAGTGTTGTGTCCAGTTCTGGGCTCCCTGGGATAAAAAAGACAGGGATCTCCTGGAGAGAGTCCAGAGGAGGGACATGGAGATGATGAAAGGCCTGGAGCATCTCCCCTGTGAGGAAAGGCTGAGTGAGCTGGGGCTGTTCAGCCTGGAGAGAAGAAGACTGAGGGGGGACCTTATTAATGTTTATAAATATCAAGTATGGGATGCAGGGGGAATTGGCCAGCCCCTTTTCAGTGTCTGTGGGGACAGGACAAGGGGCAATGGCTGAAAGTTGGAGCACAGGAAGTTCCACACCAACATGCAGAAGAACTTTTACACAGTGAGGGTGACTGAGCCTTGGGACAGGCTGCCCAGGGGGGTGTGGAGTCTCCTTCTCTGGAGATATTCCAGCCCCATCTGGACACCGACCTGTGTGACCTATCCTAGGGACCCTGCTTTGGCAGGGGGGTTGGACCTGATGGTGTCTGGAGGTCCCTTCCCACCCCTATGATTCTGGGATGATTCTTTGTACTCCTCACCAAGCTTGGAGCCTGAAGCTGCCAAGAAATTCTCTGTGTGGGGAGGTGAAGCCCTGTTTTAAGTGATGGAATTGGTTTTAAAAGGAAATAAAGGAAGGTGGTGTCCTATTTATTTGGTATCTGGCAACAATGGGGCAGAAAAGAAATTCTTCATGTTCTCCAGCAGGTCCCAGGTCCCCCAGGACCCCCATTTGCTCACCTACTGCAGCCTCCAGACCCTCATTGTGCTGCTGCTGATCACAGCCAAAAAAAATCATCCTGCAATTACTATTGCTTATCATCTCCTTAGGTTTGATGTCAATGTAACATGCCAGCCCACAGTAATCTCTCCTCTTCTCCTCTTCTCTCATGCCCTGGTACAAGGGATAGTTGGAGGGGGGCAGTGAAATGCAGGGCTGGGGTCTGTT